>JARJDQ010022086.1:0-12889 GCA_030264215.1 Geostiba sp. GC000077
AACAGGTCGATGCGTGGTTGCCGGCGAATCACAGAAAGTTCAAAGTTAATGTTGTAATGTAGTCTCGCACACGACAATGAAAGATTAGATATATTAACTTGATAATAACTTCTGTACTTTTACAAAATTTAAAATAAAATACAATAAGTATAATTATAAATTGTTCCCCGTTGGGCAATTGTCCCCGATGGACTGGATTGAGTCGTAGCTAGCTAGAGACTAGCGAGATAGCCGTAGATCTTCTCCAAGTCGCTCATCGTGCGAAGGCGAAGTCTGCGTTGTCAGCACCCGGTCTAATGTTACCCGGCGTGCTGGGTGTTGTCTGACGTTACATACACCCCGCGAAGGCATATTGGCGGGATTTGAGTCTGTCGGGGCATGGCGCCAAACTGCCTGGTTAATAAAATGTTGAATTGTGCCCACGCTTTTGCTTATGAATGGTTTGAGATTTCGAGGTTCTGTCTGAATCCAGCATAAAACCGCTGTTGAGTCGCTCCACAACGTGGACGATTTTACTTCTATCTGAATAGTTTTCATTGTTATGGAGCCAACAGGGCCGCCGCACACAATTCGAGGTGCGGAATTGTCTCTTGTTTTACTGGAGCAGCCCTCGACTTCGCGCACAAAAGTGAAGAAATTGTTTTTCCGTCATATTTTGACAATACATAGATGCAGGCACCGTATGCCACCCCCGATGCGTCACAAAACCCATGGAGGTGTACATCAGCGGCGCAGCCATCTGCTAGGGCGCATCGCGGGATGCTGATTGAGTCGATTTTTTGGAGGGATTCACGTAATGCCTTCCAACTACTTGCCAGTTAGCATGGAAGCGATTCGTCCCATGTTAGTTTCTCTTTCCATATCTTTTGTAGCAAGATTTTTGCGATTACCGTGCAAGGGCCCAGCAGGCCGAGGGGGTCAAAGAAGCTAGCAATTTGTGAGAGAATGGAACATTTTGTAATGCGATTGGATTCCTGCTTTGGCATGCTGTACGACAATGTATCATCCGATTTTGACCATTCCGAGCCCAAGATTTATGATTCATCATTGTTGAATGTGTGGACGCCGATGTGATTTTCGTTGAGTTGGATACCCATTTGCGCAATGGGAAACATCCGCTAGACAAGATGCCAGCAACATCCTTGCATATCGCGATCGCCTCTTCGAGTGAGTTGAAACCCGCTATTATGTCGTCAACGTAGAAGCATTCCCTTATAACCCTTACTGCTGTTGGATTTGACATTTCATTTTCGCGTGCTAGCTGTTCGATGCATCTTATGGCCAAGTAAGAGGCCGCTGCAGTGTCATAGGTGACAGTGTTGAGATCATAAGAATTTAGGGACTCGTTTTCATTTGCTCTCCACAATATGCGTTGCAGAGGCCGTTGCACCGGCATTACCAGCACCTGCCTGTACATATTTGCGATGTCAGCGGTCACGACGTATTTGAACATCCGGAATTGTATTAAAATTTGAAATAAATCGCGCTGCAGCACGGGGCCAGTGAGCTGATGGCTATTTATCGAAGTGCCACACGTTGCCTTCGCGGAACCATCGAATACCACGCGCAACTTGGTGGTTAAACTGTATTCATTCAACACACAATGGTGAGGTTAGTAGTACGCGGATTTGGCTTCCTCAAATGATGAGGACATGTGCCCCAACTTAAGGTATTCTTGAATGAACTCGCTGTACGCAATTTTTAGAGGTTTGTTACAATTGAGTTTGCGCTCAAGCGCGAAGCAGCGATTCTTTGCTTGCAAATAAGAATCCCCGATCTTGCATACGGTGTCCTTAGAGGTATTTCTACCATGAATCTGCCGTCCAAGGCCCGCTTGTGCGTATTTTGAAAATGTTGTTCGCATAAATCATCCGTTGTTGGCACTGCTTCTGAGCAGTCTTCTAGTTTCCAGAACTTCTCGATCTTTTCGGGTATTACGTCTAATTTCGCTGTCTTGCACGCGATGCTACTCGGGCTCATACTTGAGAACTGCGTAGAGCCGGACACTACCCATCCTAACCGCGTTTGTTGCTTTCTATATCCATTATCATGGTTGCTTTGAAGTTGAAGTAGTGTCCTTCATCAAAGTGGTGTTGGGCTAAGGTTGTTTTTTCATTCTTCGTCATTTTCGTTATTTGGCAGTCATTCCTGTGTTGGTATGTTCGTTGTTTTAACAGTTGTTTCGTGTGTCCTATATATACTTTTCCGCAGTTGAAGCATGGGATTTGGTACACCAATTCCGATTGTTTTTCCTTCGGCACTTTCGCTTTAAGTTTGGTGAACAAGTTCCCCATTGTTTTTGTGTTGTATGGTGCTATTCTGGTATTTTTGAATGGTTCTACTATTCGTTGGATTTGTGAGCTCATCTCTGGTATGTGTGGAAACTTCAGGTATCTCACGTCTGTGTTGTTAGTCATAACTGTTTTCGTTTCCTTCTGGTGTAGTATCTTCTTAATTATGATCTCCGGATAATTGTTGTTCTTGAACCTTTCATGAAGAATTAATAAGTTGTCAGCCCTGTATTTTTCGTGGGATAAGCGTTCCATCCTACAAGAGTAATAACTATCCAAGCAGAAATATTCATTGATGTTATAGTTCAAATTAGATATAATGAAGTAAAATCAATGCTGAAAATTTAGTTATGCTCTAGAAGCGTAGCAGTTTAGAACAGTAATCAGATTAAATCAGAATAACAATCAGAGACAGACAGGGATGAGATCCACACAGCTAGTGTGTGAGTAGCAAATTAGTATTAGTAGAAATTGATCCCAAGCGGTGATGTCCGAACACAGTTCTCGATATCAAAGTTACAAGAATTGCGTTTGGACAATCAGAGCCTGGGACTGAAAATGAGTAAACGCAAAGTAGCGAAGTGGCAGGCGCATTCGCATCGTCCGCCCAGTGAAGCGTAGCGTTAGTTGCAGAGTGTAGATGTAGAATAGCATGAAGGGCTGTTGAAGTCCAGCAGTGGTGGTAGCAGTAACGAAGTAGAGCTAGGAGTAGTAGACGATTTGATAGCTTTCCAGTTTGGATACAGTTTGCATACAATGTGCCACAGCCGGCACCAGAGCGATACAAGTTCGTTGGAGGATTGGGGCTGAAGGGCAGGGGGGGGACTGCTAAGGATATTCAGAGTTTACAGTTTAGTTTTAGTGTTTGTGGGGGACTCACAATTCTCATTAGAAGTGGAGTAGAAGACCGGCAAAGATTTGATAGGACTTTGATAGGACTCGAACATAAAGTGCGAAAAAACGTTAGAGCAAGTTGGAGTCGTTGGGATACATTGTATTGTACGAATCGATAGTATCGACGATGAACAACTTAATGATGGCAGATAATTCCAGTGCAAACAATTTCAAGCATCTGCATGTTGACTCGACGTGAAGTTGGGAAGGTTCACCGCGCGGCCCCTTGGGACCGCTCGAGCAAATATTCGCTTTATAGTTTATTAATTCGTAATGCCATTCGTTCATACATTCGTCCACGTTCCATGTTGATTTCATTGTGTGCGTAACGTCAAATGTTTGCGCAGTGCAAAGAATATAGCGTCGACGTCGGCGACGTTTCACTTAAGAAGTAAAGAGAGTTAAGAGTGCCTTGCTGTTGCTCGTAGATGTATGCATTTTCTAACTTCTTTTCATTTCAGTCGGCGGCGTACAGTGGGCTTTTTTTCGGTGCACTCGTCGCTCGTGCTTGCTGACGGCAGTGGCATGAATGTTGAGCGTTCCTGGCCGTTGGGCCTTGAGGGTTTCAGCGCTTCGTGTTGAATGCTGAGCTTCGGCTTGCCTTGGAGAGTGGAGGAGAGTGGAGACCTTTTTCATTACACGGGTTAGTAGACGGCTAGAGTTACTGTTAATGTGATGGATGGTCTATTATTTGCTCTTTGCCTTTTCTTTCGTCTAAGATTGCGCTGTTGTTGTTGCTCGGTGCCCTGCCCTGGGATGTGTGTACGTGTAGTATAAACATGTACGCTGTGCGCGTAAGATTCCATCAGCGACTTTCCTTCGTCGTGTCGCAGGATTGTATTTAATCAATCAATATGGATATATCTAGAGGTAAGATTTTAGGTTGAAACCTAAACAGCATCAAACTTCTTTTTGCTATTTTTTTCGCCCAGTTGCTTGAACTTTACCGACCTATTTTGCGGGCGGTAAGTAAATAGTTCCATATTCCCAACACTAGGTGGCGCCAGCAACTGCACAGTCTTCTGTGCTACAAATTCATGCATGAATTGAGGAGATAATCTTTCCGCACTTATTGTGCAGAATGCTGTTTTATTTGTTGTGGAATTAGAATTGAGTTCGGTCCTGTACAGAATTTCGCGTTTTCTTGAAATGGAATACACTAAAAAGACCTTTATCTTTATTATTTGTATGACTTGTTTACAGGATGACAATGCGTAAAATCGTACACCGATTCCGCCGCATGACTACCGCCATCCGCCACCCCGGCCCCACTTGGAAAACACGGCCGAGAAAGGCAAGAGGAAAAATAATAGGATTTGCTGGTGTGCTCATCGCTTTCTATAGACCCGCTCAAAGCAGCGCCACGCTTATATTGTGCGCGGATGTAAGTGGACGATATACGCATATAAAAACATTCCGAAACTTTTCCATTATTTCCTTTCCACAGGGCGATACGTAAACGCAAACCTACCTTTCTAATATGCGATAGCATTTGCCTACTACATGTCAACCCTGTAGCATTTTGGGCTTGCAAAAGAAACACCGGAAAAGCTAGCTGAAACTCATCTCGGGCACAACGAAGCAATACATAGTCTATTGTGCATCATATTTTGTGCTAATTTATCTTCTCCGCCGATATTCGTATCTTACACTATTCGCCCTACTCGCCGCACGCGAAAGAATGCCGGCACGGAAAGAAGAAATATAAAAGAATGATAGGGGGCGAGAGAGAATGGGGGGCGATAATAAATTATCAATGATTAACGTCTGTCCGCTCGCATTCTGGTGTATAACCATCAATATCCTTCCTATCTGATGATCATCGATGTTGTGCGCGGCGCGTATGGTTTCGCACGGGTCGAGTTACGCACGCATCGGTTATTATTTTCGCCGCTAATTTCGTGAGATTGATTTAATTTTATTTTTAACGCCCGCCGGCGTAAGTATCAATTTAAAACCAAATGCGCGATGCGTATGCACGTCGTGTTCCACCAATTAAACGCTGCGTATCTTTAAATTGCAAAGCTTCGCAATCTTGTGCGATATTTCAGCCTTCCTCCCACACCAAGTGTTGCTAAAAGTTCGGATTTGCAAATCTCCTTTTTGCGTTGGATGTGCTTGGAGCACTTCGTATCTGGGCATGGCTGAGCGCCGCAGTGAAAAAGCGCGTTTTTCCCCTCAATGTAAATTAGGAGATGGCCGATTGCATAATTTCGGGCTAAAACATTTTAACGTTTTTAACATCATATACAGTACGCTCTGGGCGGTGGCGAGGCGGTGCGCTGGGCTTTATTAGTACCGGCGCACTTTTTGCATTTGCTTCGCCCGAAGGAGGAAATGTTAAGGCGCGGTCAGCACCGAATGTTGGGCGCATGTTCAGGGGCTGTATTGTGTATTTGCGGACGAAACGAAAACGTCGGAGCGCAACGAGCGCGCGCTGCATACAGATGGGCCAATTTATAAATAAAAGCTTCCGGACGGCAGTGACGGTGGCGGCGGTGCAGAGTTCTTCTCGGGCGTTTCGTGCGGCCGTCGTTTTTGGCGAGCGGCGGCGAAATTCGTTAGCGGCCCTTCTTCGAATGCGCGTCATGCCGATTACCCTCGCCGCTGGGATGGGGAAGCCATTAGGACTAATATCAAGCACCACTCACGTCATCGAGAACGATGCTCGAGAGCGTCGAGATTGCGCTCCCGGTTTGTCATTCAGCTCGCGATGCGCCGCATATCTTCCGTCTTAATTAATACATGAAAGTCGCAAATAAGTTTTATTGCATAATTCATGGGCAATTATGATCGAAGGCACGTCGAAGTGTCGTCGAGGCAATAATTCCGCGACTCCCCTTCGTCTCAGTGCTCGTAAAATGCAGACACATTAATAATCATATTTGAAATTCTAAAACCTTACATAGAAGCACATGAAATATTGTAGGTACACGAGATATAAGCAAAAAAAAAAGGTGTTTGGCGAAACTAATTCCAACAAAGATTTCAATTTTTAGTTCGTTGATGGTATCCTTTTGACATACCAAAAGTCTAGAAAAATCTAAGCATGCAAAGTGCGTTTCATCTAACACGGATTGTCAAATTGATAAACTTAGTCTACTCCCGGCGCCTCCCCAAAGAAAAGGAGCTTATTGTATATCGAGTATAGAGTCTAAAATGCTTGACAACTATAAGTCGTTTGACCTTAGTTCCCAAGATATCGCTTCTTTTAGGTCTTTATCAACAACGTGATTTCTCTTACTAAACGCCCAATAACTCAAAAATGAGAAGAATTTCAATTATCAAATTAGCATCATTGGGAAGAGCGTGATATTTCCTTTAAATTGATATATTTCACAGTGTATGTGAAATGCAACAACAATCAAATACATATCACTCATTGGCAAGAAAAACAATAATTTATTTTGAAAAATTAATTGGTAATTTTCAATGAGCAATAATTCATAAAGTAATCGTGGTAAGTTGGCAAATTTCATGCCCATTCCAACGATGCTATTACAGGTTCAAAAAGTTTACAAATTAACGTAATCAACAAATGTATCAGCAAAACATCTATAAGATAAACATTTTCGTGGAGGCGCCGGGAGACGATTATGTTTCTCAATTTGAAACTTTGTACAAGAAAAAAAAACGTATTTTGCATGCTCAGAGTCTTTTTGACTTTTAGTATGTCAATCTACAACATTCAATCCTCGTCTTTGTGGGAATTAGTTCCACTTAAAGAACTATTTCTCCAGTTCTAGTAGTTGAATTAGAAACAACCAGTAAATGTTAGAAAATATAGCACGTACAATATTTTACGATTCTCTTATCTTCAATTAGATTCGTCTTAGGGTTGTACTCTCTTCGGTGAGTGCTGAACATTCCACAAATGATCATATCGGCCGGCCCCGTCGCATCCCTCCAGCAAAACGATGAACGATGAAGATATGAAGATTAATAATATACTGCAATTTCGTTCCTCGGCTGCCGTTCGTTGCCATTCTTATATTATTGCGAAATATAAAAGTTGATGTGATTCTTGATGATTACGCCGTCTTCAAATTTATATTATCCCTTAATCTTCATTTCATTTTTCTTTTCGTTTATTGTCGAGATGGATGGCCTGGCCTCCAACGGTGGCCTTTTTAAAACGCACTTTTATTTTATTTTTATATTCGCTTCGTTTTATGTAAGCGCTGGCGGCGTTGTCATCTAGCCATAACAATTCTGCGGACGCTTCCGCAAAGCCTGCGCGAAGGGCCACGACGGCTGCGCATTGTTCGAGCGAAATGCTGAAATACTGAAAAGGGACTTATCGCCCAAAATGGGAAGCTTTCATGTCGCGAGCGGAAAGTTGCGAGCGGAAATTTTCGAATTTCACGTTAGACTTTCATTACGTTATTATTAATAGGTTTGTGCGCAAATTACGCCACGCCAAAGAATATTAACACTTAATTACCGCGCTCAACACACCGTCTGCCATGGGCTTCGAATATTGCCATCGGTGAGCGGCGGGCGGGGAGGGGCGAGTTTTTCGGGCCGCCACTCGAAACTTAAAGTTGCGTGCGTCTCGAGCGACGTTAAAATATTGCCTTGCAGCTTTGACTGAAAGAAGACTTGCGGGGGACGAAACTTTTCTCTTCGCTTGGTGCCTCATCAGGGGGTTTCAGGGCGCACGCCTCTTGCTTACCAACCAATTTCAATCTCCTTTTTTCTGGCCGCCCACGCTGCGTTGTGGTAAGCGGCGATGGGGGGTGTGAGTTTCAGCCGGCAAGAAGCGTGAGAAACCATTCCTTCCAAGCTTTTCCGCATTTCCGCCAAAATCGAAAACGGTTTCTCCTTTTCGTAATAATCCAACCGGAGCAAATTAAGGTCTTTTAATTGAAATCGTTAGAGTGAAAGAACCGACAAACTCTTTTCCGCATATTTTCTTCCATTTTAAATTCTTACTTTCTATTGATATTTATTTGGACGAAAAAATGCGCCTTTCATTTTAATTTAGGGCATTTTATTTGTCTCATAATGAGGAGGGTGAAAATAACAAAAGCGCAGGCGGTAAATTTCAAAGAAACAGAAATGAAAAATTCTTCTTGCGTTAATATGAAAATAATCAGCATTCTCCATTGCATTGAAATGCCATTCGGACTGTTACAAAACTAAATAAAATGTTTACTTATAAATTTCAGATAAAACAAGATAAAACGAAAAGGTAATATATTAAGAAGGACGTTATAAACATTTACGACTATGAATGAAAATTTATCTCATATCAATGTCATGAGAGTATTTCGAAGGAAGACGCTTTCATGATATAACTATTTTATGTAATTTTCTTCTTAAGTGCTTTTGAAACGATAACATTTCACGCTAGTAGAATAGCAGAGCGTACGCCGAGATTGTACAACAAATATAAAAGGAAAGCAAAAGATGAAAGCGAAGACAATTGGAGACGCACGTCTAAGTGGTACCAATGAGTGAAAGCGTACCATGTTCACGGCTAAAGAGCAAAATGAAAAGAAAAACAGGAAACTAACAGGTAGTCTCATAGATAAAAGTAGCAGAGAAAGGGAGCATCGGCAAGCAGAAAAAAGAAAAAGGAAAAGGACACGAAAAAAAAGGAACTAAATAAAAAAGTGGATTAGGTCCTCAAGTAGGTGATAATACTCTCCGTGCGACTAGGAGGAATGCGAGAAGTTCAGCTGAATCACTGCGTGTGGGGTGCGAGCAAAACGAAGGAGCGATCCGCACCCCAGACTGAGAATGGCAGGTGAAAATTGCCGCCGCTTTGTCCGGGGCGGCGCCGCGCCGTCGACTTGTTCAAACGTCCACTTTACTTACAGGATGGTCGCGAAACACTTGAGCGCGACGCGTGAAGAAATTGATTTTTCACAATCGTCGCCATGCTTCTTGAATAAATTCGAGCGTCACTTGCTATCTGCAGCTTCACCTTCTCGCCTTCAGGTGACTCGTGACTGAAAGAAGACTGAAGATTCGACTTAGGGAGGAGCAGGTAGGATTCGATTGTATAGTTGTACGTTGGCAGGGCAACAGAGGTACAAGTAGCTTTGTGAGGTAACGGGAAGGTCGCTCCAGTGAAAAAAATGTGCCTTCACGCTGACGTTAGATAGCTTTGAATCACAGCATCCCGGCGCCTTCGCACTCCTTGGTGTTGGAAAAAAGCAAGGGAGAATCGCAAGGAGTTAATAATGCGTAGCAGTGGAGACATTCCTTTCAACGGATGTTGAGTGTGTCATCTACAGCTTTCAATCAAAGCATCGTCTCAATTTAGAAAGGCTTCAAGCACATTTTAAAAATATGTTCACCGCTTCACAAAACATACGCTTTTGTTGCAGCATTTGTTTTAACTCTCTCTAACTCATTTTTTATTCTTTTTGCTCCTTTCCTGTTCCCTTCTTAAGTTCGCGCGTAACAATAGCGTTAAACGCGTCGTGTTCCGATCGCATTAACGCTTGCGCCGTTCGTAGAGCAAGCAAGTAATGTTAACGTCGCGTCGCGTCGTTCGAGTTTGAAAAGACCGACAATTTAATAATAATTTTAACGAGGTGTGTGCATTCTTGCTTCGACGAGTCCGCGCTGCGGGGAGTTCGTTGGGTTGCCGTGGTGGCGTCGGGCGTCGCTCTGACGGCCTCTCTGGTTTCCCTTCCTGCCGCCCCGCCCGGGCGTCGCAGCCATTGCGCTCATAACTGCGAATGTGACAATAATGAAATCAACTCGACGAGATAATTAAAAGACCGACGATTCGAGTCTGACTCTCGCCGGTTTGCCGTTCGGCGCAATCATTGTCGAAAGCAAGTTGCATGAACGAATTGTAATTCTTTGCACTTTGTTATGCCCTCAAGAATTGGAGGGAAAAACGCAATTAAAGAATTTCCAGCAATTTTTAATGGTGTTCTTACAATTTGCGCGCCATGTCAAAATTAGAAGTTGTTGTCACGCAAAGTTGTTAATTTTGTGTGTATTAATTTTAAGCACACTGCGTTTTTGCTGCTGTTTTGGCGTTTCGGACACTTTGCAGCTAGAATGTTTGGACATTAGCATTCGCAGTGGGTCGCACTTTTAATTATCAGGCATGAACACACGTGCGGGTGTGGTTGGGGTGGAGGAAACTCATCCGAAAACTGAAAAGTATAAAATTTTGCCATACATGCAAATGGACAGTGGGCAGTCCGCAAACAATGAGAACGTGGACAATGCAAAAAGCCAAACGTTGCGCGAATTTTCATTCTCATCCGGGAGAGCACTTCGTTCCACCGACTTCGTTTCAATTAGAGTTGCAATGTTGTCGCGTTGCAGCAAGGAATAAAATATAACGTATAACAACATGGACAAACTCAAGTGCTTTTGTGTTGATTACTTCTATAATATAAAATGATGTTTCAACAACAAAATAACAAAACAACAAATTCCCATGAAATATGGGAGGTCAGTGTCGTTACCATGTTGTTAATATTTGCAATTTTAAAATCCTTGGTCTTTCTTTTGATGCAAATCTGGAACAAACAGAATAAAAAGGTTAGTTTTATGCCTACGGTTTATAGTAGCAAAAAATAGGAGTTTGGCGGAACTAATTACCAAAAAGATGATTTTTTAACTAAAATCCGAATAAATAAAAATGAGAACAAACACAATTATGAAATAAACATCATTAGGAAGAGCGTGAAATTTCCTGGTATATTGGTATATATTGGTATATGGGCAAGAGAATCGAAAATTTATTTTTAAAATAATAGGTAATTTTTAATGAGCAATAACTTATAAGCTTAAATACATGTGAAATAATTTTCTTTGTGGTAAGTTGGAAAATTTCATGGCCTTTCCAGCGATGCTATTGTATATACAAAATGTTAACAAAGTCATTATGTAATCAACAAATGTATCACAAAAAACACGTTCGGAAAATAAAAATGTGGAGGCGCCGTGAACGGAATGTGTTTCTCAATTTGAAACGTGGTGCAATAAAAGACGCATTTTGCATGCTCAGATTTTTCTAGACTTTTAGTATATCCAATAGATACCATCAACAAAAAAAAAATCAATCCCCCTGTTTGTAGGAATTACTTCCACCATTAAACCTATTTCTCCTGTATAACGTTCCGATTATTTGCAAGTGATGGTCATTACTAAATTACCAAAAACGAGCAAATAAAATTGGCTATGCAAACAAAGAACAACCCTAATGACAAAGCCACCGGGTGTTATGGGTGCAATCAAAGTTAAAGTTTCTGATTACCTATTAATCGTCGTCTTGCAATTTATAGTTCGACCGCGGCATAGATTTTCGTAATCTGGTGTCGGCCAGATTAAACGCACACCGCACGACAGTGGTCGCTCCGGTCGGTTATCCATATTCCCAAACAACAATTAGGCCCCCTTGATCGCCCAGTGGCCGTTAAAGTCGTGCGCGTCGCTCGCCTCAGCGCACATCGGCGGTTTTTAGCGCAAGGGAATGAATTAATGCAGCTGCAATCGCACAGATTGCGTCGATAATGCATGGTCAGGGCTGATTTACTGCGGTCGCGGGCACTTGTGCGATGTGCGGCCCAGCGCACACATCGCACTCGCCGCCACCGCGCACATATTGGCCGGGCGTCTGCGGGGGTGCGCAAATTAACTATACATCAAGAACCGCCCGCCGCCGCACACGTTGGCACACATTGGGCGCACACCGCAAACCCGGGCGCAGGCACAACAATGCCCGCCCGAGTTGGAATTGGCGACCGGATGCGGATGGGAGAGTTACCCCCCGCCCCTCAGTCCCTGTGTGCAAGCAATTGGAATGTCGAAGTGTTTGGGCGCAAGTGCATGGACACATGCGATATCTGCGATGGGTCGAAACTCAGCTCCCAGCTCCAGATGGCGTTACTGTTGCAAAGCGTGTGGTGGCAGCGTGTGGTGTATGGGAATAAAGTGAACTGTCGATCCCATTCGTGCCGATGTGCAGCAACAATCGCACCGATTGTGTAAACCGCGTAAAGTGCAAACCGTAATGGGTGGTGCGCATCTAGGGGGCACGATCGAAACGAAATTACCATGGGTACCATGACGCATTAGCGGTCCTAGTGAATAATTTATTAACACCTATCACAGATAACAAAACCCGAATATCAATAAATAGTATAGCAGAAATAGGTTTTTAATAGGTGGAAAACGGGGTTCAAATTTTTTAGTTCGGTATCTCTACTACTAATAGCTAGAAAAATCTGAACATTGAAAATGCGTTTTTTTTTCTTGCACAAAGATTCCAAAGGAGAAACCCATTTGTCTCCCGGCGCCTCCACCAATATTTTCATTTTTCACATTCAGACTTGTTTTTTGTGATACATTTGTTGATTACGTAATGAATTTGTTAAACATTTGAACATGCAATAGCATCGCTGGACAGGGCATAAAATTTGCCAATTTACCACGATGAACACTTTATTTCACAATTATGTAAGTTTTCGAGATATTGCTCATTGAAAATTGACAATAGACTTGTTCAGTGGTATGCTGAAAAAAATATATGTTGTTCTTCATGAAAAGTTATCCAAACGGTCAAAATAAAATTACAAAGTATGCGATGCGTCATACTACAACTGGTTTTAGCATGTTAGAAGCGTTTGTAGTATGACTCAACGCAAACTTTGTAATTTTATTTTGGCCGTTTGGAGGCTTCAAAAATCGCAACAAATCTCAGAGTGTAACTTTTCATAAAGAAC
>JARJDQ010022089.1:0-13865 GCA_030264215.1 Geostiba sp. GC000077
AGTAAGTTTAGAAGCGAATACTTGGTTGCATATATTGTCGTTTGTTTCTGGTTCATTGGCTTGTAATATAGGTTAATATTTTATGTTAACGATTCACGCTTGCTATAAATTGAGTGTTAATATGGTAAATAGGTAAATGGCAATGCAATGAAGGTTTTATGTTTACTTGTTTACGCTTTGCAAAGAGCTCGGAGCGCAGAGCGCAGAAAACGCGCAATTAAATTAGAAATTTTGTAGCAAAGTTGCAAACTAGAAAAAAAAATGCAAAGCAATAAAGTGTGTAATCTCATGTTCACATGCGAATTGAAAATGATGAAATATCAATTTCTCTAAACAATACGTTATGTTATAATTAGAATAATTGTACACATTAAGTAACATATTACACATTATGTTTTACAAATAGATATTTATTATTTGTAGAAATGTTTTGCTAACCGGGACATATGTAATAAGTGTAACTCACAAACCACGCAAAACAACGAAAAATTAAGTGTCACTGATTATGACTAACGAAAGCAAACAAGCAGTTTATTAGCATGTTAGGTCGTTAGGTGTAACATATTTTTGATATGTCCACATTCACATTAATTAATAAGCATTTTGACTTTTCGCTCCGCTTTCGTAACTCATATGTCATATTTAAATTCTTGGCTAATTTTGCTGCAAGTCTATATAGCAGTGGAGACGTACACTTTTATTAAACTTTATCGTAAAATTGTTGAGTGGCACCTCGAGGCAAATCAAGCGTGCTGCAATAATTTCCCAACTTTGTTCGATTCGATACGAAAACATTTACATTTTGGGTTTGACTCTGCGAAAATAAGACTTGCACAATTTAAGTGTTCAAGAGTGTGGTCGTATGGATTAATGTAATGCACACCTGACTGGTTGCTAATATCTAATATCTAAAATTTGTATGAGCGCTTAGCTCATACAGAACAAGTCTGGAATTCGCCAAGTATCAAATGCCGGTCAGCGTGAGTTGAAAAAAAGCAGAACGAGTCAAGTCAAGTTTAAATTGCAACATTACTCGTTGTCGCTTGTAGCTGTATACGCGTGCGTGTTGTAGCATGGCGCTGCGTTTTGCTTTGTAATGATATAATTTGCCCACATATGTGCAGCATCGAATTTGGTAATTTCTAATTCATTATGCAATGCATAATGTGATTAATGTGATTTGCGGGAAGGTCAAAGTCACGTTCCCAGTCAAGAGAAACAAAAATACTATAATTGAGGTTAGAGTTGACTCTAACCTACAATGATGTCACGATAGAACAAAAGTTTAGCAAAAGAGAATCAAAATGAATTTCAAGGTTAGTTTTTTTCTCCAATTTTAATGAACGGTTACTCACCATTTTAATACCTTCTAATAGGACCTCAAGATCTTCGTCCTCCCCAAAGTAATTCGCATGAATCAACGGCCAATGCAGAGGATTCTTGTCCTTCAACATCACGCGTCCTCGACTTTTCGGTCGCAGCATAACTGGAGCAATTGAAAATCCAGGTAAATGAGTCACTGGAGCGTACAGTTTTCTGTAAGTCTCATCTGGAAGTCGCAGTAACCTCCTGAGGGTTCCCACAGTATCTCCGTTCAAAGCACCAGCGCCCAACACCAACTCCATATCGGGATAGTCACCGCCAAACTTGTTGTGTTTGGTTTTAACGAAAGCCACACCCAAAGCGCCACCTGGTATCGAATAGGGACCATCTCCATTCAACAGATAATTGAACACATGTCTAGGATTCTGGACCATGCGATCGTTGATTGTGATGCTCTCATTGACTAAGAATAACAAGTGCGTTAGCGAAACGTGATCATGAAGGTTGTAGCCGACTTTGAGATCTACAATGGGATCGATTCCCATTGCTTGGAGATGTTGTGCAGGTCCGATTCCGGATAGCATTAAGAGATGTGGTGAGTTGTACGATCCAGCTGCAAGTAGGACTTCCTTCCGCGCTCTGATCGTGAACTTTTGACGGTCTTTTATCATCTCCACTCCAATGGCACGCTTGGCGCTGTCCAAAAGAATCTTGGTCACTCTGGTGCGTGTAGAGATTTGAAGGTTCCCTCTTTGACGGATCTCGTTTCCAAGGAACGCTCCTGCAGCGCTGCAACGTCGACCACGTTGCATCGTTGCTTGCGCTTCCGAGAATCCAATGTGATGTCTACCATTCGGGTCAGTGATACTGTAGTGCAGTTCTTGACCACTTCGGAGGAACCGCTTTAGCAGTGCGGATTTCACTCGTGGATTCTCGATCTTTAAACCCCCACTGTGTCCATGATAATCGGAGTCTATATTTCTACAGGTTGAACAGTCCTCGGACTTCTTGAAGTGATCCAGGACCTCGTTGAAGGACCATCCTGGATTGCCAAGATTCGCCCAGCTGTTGTAATCTTCGCGATTGCCTCGTGTGTAGATCAAGAAGTTTAGCACTGAGGTGCCGCCAAGGGCTTTGCCGCGCACTGCATTGCAGCGCTGCTCCAACAAGCCAAGACACGCACCTGGCTGTGGTTCATTTTTGTATCCCCAATTATATCCGGTGGAGGCTTGAAACGGCGCCATGAGCGGAATGTCCGCTAGAAAGTTCTCATTGGTCCCGGCCTCCAGCAACAACACCGTCCAATTGGAATTCTCAGTGAGGCGGTTTGCCAGGACGGAGCCGCCACTTCCGGCACCCACAATCACAAAGTCATAGGAGCTCTCAAAATCGGTGGAATCCTCGGCTGGGGTGTTCGCCATGATGAAATTCTCCACTGGGTTAAACAGCGACAAGGTATCCCAGATTGGTTGCTCCTGACAGGTGGCATAGTGCCATATCACCAGCCACAAGAATTTGTTGAACACCATTGCTTCTATGTTCCTATCCAATCTACTACTCTTATCAGATTCACACTTGTGTTGTTGTGTTGGACGTGTCCGAACTATTTGAAGACCAGCAACTTAATGAAATCAGCGAATGCGTGAAACGAGTGCAGGAGTACAGGTTGTGATTGGGGTTGAACTGTTACAAGGTCGTCATCGGACCTGACCGGACAGCGCGCTTCCATTTCCACGCCTTAGTGGGAGCGCACACAGCGGATACTTTCGCCTCCAGGCCTCCTGCCTCCATCAAGTGCTATCTCTATCTGCCATCCAAAAACAACGTGTTTCGATTCGCATCGACTTCGGCTTAATTAAACACGCAACGCAAGCGAGAGTCAAGTTTAAATTATGCAATATTTGGTGCAATAGTTCTTCAACGGTTCTCCAATTCTGATGAAAGCCAAACATCCCAAACACAAACAATTTTGACAATTGACATGTACGCATTTAGTTTTAGCTAAGGTTTTTAAACTGCTCCACATGTAAGAGAATTAAATTGTTTCCCAATTTTAGACATAACCGTATTAAACGTGTTTTCGTCGTGGTCTCAGTTCACTTTTTGGCAATTAAGAAACCAGTAGCTAGGAGCAGCATAATTACATTTTATTTGACACAGTTTTACAATGGAATGCTTATCGTAATAATATGTTTAGGCTATGAGTTTATGTAAACCCAGTTGTCCACGTTTCCGATGACTGGGAATGCAATTAACACTCAACACTCAATTACCTGATGGGTGCGTGCTAACACGGTTTAATTCAAATATCATTGACGAAGAATTAGTTAATCTAATCTTCGTTCGCCATCATTGGAATGGAAAAATAGTGTTTTTGTTTGTCGTTTCTCGTTCCTTGTTTGCAATCTTAAAATGCGTGTCTTGCTCAACTTCCACCAAGCAACAAATATTCATTCTCATGTATGTATTGACGTCTTGCTTAAGAAGTTAAAAACTACTATCTACTGGTTTAAATAAGGCTTTTCTACAAATAGTAGTAGGTATTTACGTCTACAAGATGATTAATATTTAAACAATTACGCCATTAAACGCCGAATTCCAATGTGGGATGCAAATTTTGACAAAGTTAAGTATAAATTGTGAAATGCTTGAAACAGCTTGATATCGCGCTTCGCGCAGAGAAATTGGTTTGGCCACGATCGGATTTGCTAAGAAAAAGTGCACTGAAAGAGTGTCATGGTCATTTCGGAACTGGATGTATTGAGTATTGACTTTTAGAGATTCTAATTACTTCAATTCAACAAAATGCATTCGCAGTTTTCGTTCGCTTCTTAAATTTATTGATTTGAATAAGAAGTTGCCTACCATACAAAAGTGTGTCCGCTGTGCGGATATTTAAATGTCGTTAATTTTTATGCCAAAGTAGAGCTTTTATACACATAATGCAAAGGTTACTATGAACTTATTTGCTACGAGAGTCTACCGAGAACAGACGGGTTGTAGTTGAACAGAGAAAGTGAAGTTAAGATGAAGAAAGTGCAGGTTAACTCGTCCGGAGGAAATAATAATAAAGTGCGTAAGAAGTTGCATACCATACAAGTGAGAAGTTGAAATAAAACGGTTGTTGAAGAATCAAAGAACAAATATATTCGCATCGAAACATCACATTTTTCGCACTCTTATAATAAATAACTACTTCCATATTAAGTTCCAAGCAATATATGAATTTGTTGTGTTGTTATTCTTGTGCATAAAAGCCTCATGAGCAGTGTCCTTATTGATTCGTAGTTGATAATGAGTTTCACCTTGAGTTAACTCGTGCGATGCGTGCTCATTAACGCGCGTTAAGCAGCCATCTAAACCGTATAAATCGGTAATAACAGCGCCATCAAAACACATCGAATATACGTGCAAAAAATGATGGGTAATTCGCTTCTGGATGACATTAATTCGTGACAAATTGAACGTTAACCATCAGAAGGTGATCACAACCTATATCTAAGTATTAACTAATCCTTGAACAGGAACAGGACATCACCCACACGCAATTATCATGTTTATGATTACTACATACATTACTACCGGGATAACACATTACTAAAATGTATAAACAATTTAATACACAAAATAACATAACAAGTAATCACACTTCGTTCGAAACGATCGTTTAACCGTTTAACGAATCTTATCACAATAAAAATCCTTCACAGGTCGCAGCATGCCGGGCGGGCCGTCGCTGATGCCACAAAAGTAGCGCCACATTAAGCAATTAGACCTGGGATTCCCCCACTTGCCTTCGTAGAACATCCACGTTGGCAGGCCCTGTCCAAGGTTCGCTGCGCGCTTAAACTTCGCATCGCCGTCCACGTGGAAGATGCGCAGGTCCTCCCAGGTGTTCCACGCCGTACCATAACCGTTCACATCTTCGATGCCTAGAAATCGATGGTAGTTGTGATGCCCTGGCTCCGCCCACAAGCCATGCGAGCCGAAGGAGGCAAACAATTCAATGCGTCGTCGCTTGATGCGCACCTCCATCGGAAACAGCGATTTGGGAGCAAAGAACTTCCTCTTGATCTGCTCCGAATACATGAACGTGCGTGACGTGCGATTGAGGGTGTAATACACGCCACTTTCATGCGTCCCAAGGTAGATTTGAGCTGGGTAGGACGAGTTGCCATTGAACGACATTGACAAGTGCTCGAAATCGCCAACATGGCTGCCGAGCAGCATCTTGGTGCCGAGGCAAGTCTTAAACACATGCGGCAATGGGATATTTCCAAGGACACAGAATTCCTTTCCAAGGCTATAGGGAAAGAAGAGCCAGTAAGTCACGTGGAAGCTCTTCTCGTGGCATTTGGTGACGAGTGCGTAGACTGGGACTTTAGATTTGGACGGATCCTTACCATAGAGGAAGGAATTGGATTCGTCTGCCAATAATTCATCTAAAAATAGACTCAATTAGATTTTGCGAAAAGCAGTTTAAAAGTTAATAAGTACCAATAGCGTTGACTGTGTATAAATAAAGCTTGGTCGAGTTGTCACCCTCAATAATATTGTGAGCTGGCATCATGTGACCATAGAAGTCACCCTGTTGCGTATTGGGAAGGAAATCCTCGATGCTGTCGGGCATAAAACGCTCCCCCGGTGCTAACCAGATCACTGGCGACCATCTTCGGACTAAGTCATCAACTACACCCACAAATACAAAAAGTTTTACCATACTTTTTAAAAGCTCAAAATAATGCTTACTTACTTCTAGAGGTTGTTGACGTCCCTGTTATGAGAAGTACAATAACGAACCGTTGATACCAAGCAATCATGTCCCTCTTCAAGATTCCACTGACATTTGCTAGGAATAGTGTGATTTGAGAAAAAAATGTTTTCTTTCAAAAATGTTACTTCTTGCTGCGGTCGTTTTTGCTCGACCTGGAGAAGATGCTGCTCTAGGCTGCTGCGAGTTCGCGGAGTTCGGAGCACCCTAGTGACCCGGTTTCCACTCGCCGGCAGCGGCGAGTATTTAGGTATTCTTGAAAACCGCTTCCCAGCATCGATGGAACGGAACGGATGGAGCGATTGATCAACGCGAAAACACACCGATCCACCGATCGCATTCCGCGTCCACCTCGCGTGCACCTCCAATTTAATTCGTTGCGCTGATTAATTTTTAACTGCACTTGTTTATCACGCTCTAGCACTGAGATGAAACTGCTGTGATTGTGGAGTTTGTAGAGAGTGGACTCCAACAATAAAAAGTCACAAAGTCTTCAAACTGAATTCTCAAAGTTCGTCCATCACTTGCCGAAAATTCGAACTGCAATGAGCAACATGAACAACGCGCCAACTTCTTCTGCCATTCTGATTACCGACCGCTGAGTACCGAACGCCGGCCCGCAAGAGTGTTGCAACGCAACATTTTTATGATAAACGCTTTCACTCTCTTTTGGTGTACCCATACCAGCAGGCCAGCAAAGCACCAAAGTCTGGTACCGGCTGCCTTTAATGAACGCCGCTGTAACTTCGCATGTGAAGTGCCATTTGCAATTGTTAACGAATTCACGTACATTACGCGCACACCGCAGCTATATTATTTATATAGTTGATTTCGTTGTGGCACGAACGTGCGAAGGTAAACAACTGCAAGAAGACGTTTTTATGTAACCCATTACTGTTTTGAGTATTTCGCATTACATTACTCTAAATATCCACATTACGAGCGCGAGGATTGCGTTGAATAATCATCTATTGGTATAAAAATTAGGCACATGACTTTGAAAAGAGCACACACAATGCAATGAGCATGAAAGCCAGCGGAGCAGAGAAGAAATTGAAACTAATGCGGAATGCGGCGATGGTAAATAACAGTACCATGTACACATAATTAATACGTTCAGGAAGTTAGTTCGCCAAGAAAGGAAGTTTGTATACACACAATAATACGTTACTCCCGCTAATTGCGCTTATTGTCTCTTGTTCCTGCTAACCAACTGAAAAGTGTGGGTAAAATAAAGTGTTTTCATTCATTACGAAGACATTTCTATCTGCGCCTAACTCGCGTCGTGTTATTAAAATAGTTGCACATTTTTTCCACAGGTTATGTGCTAACAGGTTATGGGTCCAGCCAGTTATCACTGCGCCAGCAAGTAAAATTCAATACAAAGTTAAATCAATTAATTTGGCAGATTGCAGGTTAAATTTATTTCATTTTCAATTTTGAGCAGCAGGCTGCACGATATTCACGCACACTATGATAAATGCGAATATCGTGCAGTACTCATATTATTAACATTTTAGAATTTCAAATACAATAATTGGTAAATTGGAAAATTAATGCTATGTACTCAACAACAAACACACAAATGCTGATGGCAATGCCGGCAACCCAAATAGCAAGTACGCCGCGGACGTGTTCTAACTCCAGTACAATCGGCCCCCCAGCCGGCAGGCTGGTGTCCAGGTATGCCAACAATCTGGTTATTGTGTTCGTCGCCCGAAACGTATCCCACTCCCACTTCCACATCAACCCGGTCGTCTGCACTCGCTTTACAAAGTCCTGGAGCATCGGCAGGATTAGCAAATAATCTTGTTTCTCAATTAGAACAATGCTGCTGTAGGTGGTCATGAAGATGACATCCATCGACTTAACATATTGTAAATCAGGTACATCGCGGTCAGACAACGCGGTAGTCACTGCAACATCAACAACCTTATAACACCTGTATATGCATACACAGGACTTATGCATGTTGTGTTGCCTAGCAATAACATACAGTGCTTATCATTTATCCTCGAACATAGGCCAATGCATTGCCCATATGAAACTGCAGGCGTATGTTTCCAAGTAAATGTAACCAGTCCGAAAGCGAACGTGTGTACAGCGCAAAACTCAAAAACAGATTCGGTGATTGTTCCCAAACCCCTGGGGCGATTTGGATTTTCTCTTCGGATTCTTGTTGCTAAAGATAATCCGCCTCGTAGACTGTTTTTGCACTACCGCCAGAGGGCGCCATCACCCCGCCCCGCTTCAACAGTTCGATTTTGTGTGAATCTCCTAATTTTTGTTTCAAAAATGACAGTTAGCAGAACGTTGCCTGCTCAATTTCCAAAATAGATCGTGGCAACACTGCTTCAATTTTGGAGAGTGGCGAGAATTCGGTAAAACGTAAAATCAGTAAAAACCACCGGTCACCGCCTGCCGTGAAAATGAAAATCAGTGGCGAGAATAAGTACCCAGGGCGGTTGATAGAATTCCCAGCATTTCATTTTATATTCAATGTACTTTAACCGCGTGTATGCACATTCGCCGGTAAATGTGCACATTTACAGATTGTGCACTATAACCGTAACATATGCATGTCGACTAGATTGAATTGCAAACGACGCGCCACTGCTGCGCAATAATATTTCTAAACTCACTCTCGTTCGCTCAAAAGACACTCTCTTCGCCTGCATGTGTTTTGTGTTTTGAGTTATTCGCGAAAATTGGGTTCTTTCACAACATTAACATTTAGATGTTCTCACATTTTGTTATGGTGTAGTAATGAACGGTGGCCGTTTTGGCATTGGGTTGACTATAATGTGGCATTACCCAACGTGCAAAAGAAGTATTTTCATCTGCCTGTAAAGAAGTTATTGTGAGAATAATATTTTCTCGAAATTGTCTTTACTTATACTTACAGTATACTGATCCTTTGGGAAAAAATTTGTAGGATTGTTGTGCCATACTAGTTTTAGGTTAGATCTGGCTAGATCCGCCATGGTGCGTATGTCATCTTCATAATCGACTATCATCATTTTGGACACCACACCTGAGGAGAAGACTGCGGAGTACAACACAGTGAGGATGCACAGCGTGGCGAGGAGGCATCGTGCGCGCAGATAATCCGGTATATTGGTGTTGTTGATACCCTGTAGTAACAATATCCCAAAGACTGAAGTAAATCCAGGGCTGGTCTTATTGCCGTAGATGAGGTTCTCTGCCCAGAAAAATAGTCCGACGAAGATGTAAACCGCAATGGTAAAGAGCCACAGATCTAGTTTGAATACCTTAAGGAGTGTTAACCAATTACGTTTTATTCTGGAAAGAACCTCTTTAATAAATAATTGATAGCGGAAATGGCAATGGATTGAATACTTTGGCTTGGGGACCAGAAAACTTATATCCAAGCGGGTTACTGGATACACTTCTATTTCTGCATTTCTACTTCCAAAGAAACCTGTAGAAAAAATTCAATTTTATACGTATTATTATAAACTCCTCGCTAACAGATGCAATCGGTTGTCTCATAAAAAGTACACTTTGGATTTTAATAGAGTTATATCAACTTAAAAATCAGTAAGTTTTCCCCTTGTATTGCCGAAGACGGGCATCGGCAATATACAACAGTTGTACTCTCTCCATAAGGAGTTATAGCAATGAGTCTCGATTCTCAAAAACTTAAATAAATAATTAATAACTCGAACACTACATTTTTTTAATGTGCCGTTTTCATTAAAATTCTAGGAATATTAAGACTTCCTGATTGATCAATTTTGAGCGAAGGCGAGCTAATCGAAGATTGGGCCACCGAAAATGGTCAGGGTCAGTTGATGAATAGACGTTTCTACGACTCTTGGTTTGCATACGTGCGAATATTAGGTGATATCTGATTAATTATAAAGTTAATTACTTATTTTGTATCTGCCTGTTCAATACCTGTTTTAAACCCTTTAAAAAATTGTGATGAGTTGCTCAGTTGAAAACACAGATTCATGGACCTGGCAAACTCTCTCATCATGTTGACCTCAGAACCAGTCTTCAATGCTGAAACAGTAGAATCATCAGCTTCAATGTCATCAACTCTTTCGCAACATACAAGGGAGGGTAATGGGAACATAATCCAAAGCCGCCACATTTAAGAAGCCCACGGTCCTTTTCCTTCGCGTATCCGAAAAGAACTCCCCAATATCATTAATCTCAAAACGATCTTCTTCAATGCTCCATCGGTTCAATACCGTGTGTCGATCCATAGACCAATGCTTAAACGCGCTGATGTTGAAATAACCCCCAACTCTCTTCACGAAAATTGCATGAGCCGCATACACCGGATAATTGTTAGACACGCCTCCGAAGTTTCTCAACTCATAATCGTCAATGTTTTCCTCATCAAGGAGTATGATGGCCTTGAAGGTGTACTCACGATTCCTTTTGAGGCATTCAATGAGTCTGTAGGACTTGTAGGTACGTAAGGGATCATGGAGAATATAATGATCACAACCAGGTATACATGTAGTTTTATGGGAACTGACGTAACGAGGAACTGAATAGAGGTTAGAGAAAGTGGTTAAGGAGTAGTCATGAAAGGAGGTGGTGTTTATTTGAATAATGCATCTGGCATCTCGAAAGTGCGTGTTGACAATGAGATTGATGAGAACTTGTAGAGAGGAGGCGATGGTGAGGTTGGGTGTGCTTTCAAACATGGCGCTAGCAAACGATATTTTATCTGACTGAGACTTGAGCAAGTTTCAGATCAAGTTTTAACCGAAACCCATAGTTCACCTCAACCTGGATTCGCGGCGACTGACGTGTTGAAGCTGTTGCTGTTCAGTTTATACCCTAAGTACCACTCCGCGTCTCATTATGATTTAATCATCATAATCATTTTACCACTTATACGTACATATTTATAGTGTATCATCAATTCACAATGGATGATCTGGATGAATATCAAAGTGTACAGGGAGACAAAAGCTGTGGTACACTGTTTAAGGAGATTTTTCAATGGAATTTTACACGTAATTTGCAGCAATTCAAAGTTTGTAGTAAAGTGTAAAAGTCATTTTCGTATTAAAATAGAGCATGGAATGCGCCTTTAGCAATGTTCATCGATTCACCGGACACCCTGTAAAGGCTGTAAATATATATAACCGGTGTTGTGAGAGAGAGAAAGGGGCAAGGATATAGGATACAATCAACTTTCAACAAAAAAAACATAAAATATACTTTGTTTTAATGTAAAAATTAAGTTATACACATAAATAACGAACAGTCATTCATTTTACTTTATGATTTGCTCGTTAGGCGTCGGAATTGCAACAAAATTATTAAATTATCCTTGAACTGTTAACTACCAGCAAGTATACAAATACAAACATATACGAACCAAAGGAATAATCTCAGGGAATTGGGCATGAAGCCGGCCCGGTGAATATTGCGATGTTCTAGCGATAATTTGGCAAATACAACTTTCAATCGATGGAGAAATTCGTGTACCCGTTTGAAGACATCGTGAGACATCGAGCCTTTCCAGCTGGATGTCCGAAATGCGCGAATACAAAATTTATGTCGCGTCTCGTAACAGACTTTTTCACAGCAGTACAGCAGTTGAATTTTAAAGAATTGCGTATTTATAATCGATTCACACTGTAAAAACGTAGTGGTTGGCCATGATAAGCTCTCTGCTCTCTGCTCTCCAAGTGTGATGACCAACTGCTCTCACCCTAGTCATGGCGAACTACTTCGTTTTTACAAAGTTTATTTGAAGGAAAATATGCAAATTAATTTTTTCGAGAGACTTTGCCGAGGCCTTCTCTTGCCGTCCTGGGACCGGTTGACGCCTTGGTTGGGCCACCCCTTCATCCTCTCGGTACGCCACTGACACCATTTGCTAATTTTAAAAACAAAACTACCTATTTTTGGTGTAATATTATTCATAACCATTTTTCATTTTTAATGTTTCCAGAATTTTAATCCTTCTATTTGCTATTGTTTTGTTTTCAAGTTATGCGTCAAGCCGATTATGAATTGTTGATATCTATGTAAATCATGAGTATACTCTTCGACATTTATAGTTAAAACTCAATATACCTGGTGACCAGAAAACAGCCCCTATTGGCGGAATTCCTCTGAAGGTTTTATAGATGGTCTAGAAGGAAGTACCTACAGTTACCGAAAAAAGCAGGTAAAATGTAAAATGTCCATTCGTCATATTTGCAATTGTGTTTTCCAAGTTATGCGTCAAACCGATGATGCATTGTTGATATCTATGTAAATCATGAGTAGTTTGCGATATTTACAGTTAAAACACAATATTCAGTACATTTTCTAATTAAATATTCATACATTTAAATAATAAATGCCAAAAAAATGTGAATTTCAACCAACCTGAGGACAGATAAGCAAACATTTCAGTATAAATGCCTTGACACTTTGCACGACAAACCAAACTCCTACAATGAAAGCCATCGTTCTTGCCGTTGCAGTGATCTGTGTCGCAGTCGTCCAGGCTGGTGGTCGTCCCGGTGGACCAGGTGGCCATCATGGCCCCGCAAGTTTCGTGCCCAACCTCCGCGACATCACCACCGCGCCTAACTATGAAGCACTCCTCGTCATCGCCAACAACGAGCAGACGCTCCTCGACGCCCCACTTACCGATGTTAAGAACAAGTTCGCTAAGTTCATCGCCGACCAGAAGGTGATCGGCGAGAAGCTGGTGAAGAGAATGCAGGATGGTCCTGCCGCCTGTAACAAGGCCGATGAAGTCAACCAGTACATCACCAGCTTCCAGGCTGAGCAATCTGCACGCGACGTTATTGCCGAGATCAAGGCTACTGAAGAATACACCAAACATGTTGCGCATATGACTGCTAATATTAATGCTATCCAGGAGACAATTAACAACTGCGCCGCTCCCTGCCAGGTGAACCAACAGACCTTGAATGCCCTCAAGAAGGAAGTGCGTATTGCCCGTATTGGTGCTCACATTAGCATCATGAAGGGCGCCAAGAACATCGTCCAGGAGATCTTACAGAACGGCCAGCTCAGGACCTTGACTAGGCAGTTCGCAGAATGCATACGTCAGAACACACAAAACTCTGGTTAAATTTCAACCGGATGCTCGAGTTAAGTTTTGGGCAATCTGTTTTCTGTGTCAATATTGTTAGATTAGCAGCAAAAATGTTAATAAAAAATCATTGCATTCACAACGGCCGATTATTTGTCTCCGATCTCCGCGATATTAACTTCCCTTCTGTAACTTTCTATATATATATTTATCTTAAAGAACCAAAACCCTTTTCCATCTCATCATATTGAATGTTTGAATTTCGAATAATGAAAACTTTTTTGTTGAATGTTTTCCTTAACTTCAAGAGTTGCAATAAAGCAACACTTTAAGATCCGACTCACCGATAATATTACAATATTCCTCACAGCGTGTTTTCGCGTGGTCTAACGCACCTCCAGGTCAACTCACCTCTCTGGTCAACACACTGTGTGCAGAGCTAAAGAGGCGCTCTTTAATTTGCATCCCCTCAGGGGGCGGCAAGTGCCCCAAATATGCTTTCAAAGTTGAGCATTTTTTCAAAATTTGTGAAAAACCCTTTGGAAAATCGTTCATACTTCCTAAACGCGTGCTTCAATTTGAAGTTCCTTTTGCTGTGGGCAGAGCCAAAGCGGCGCTCTTTAATTTGCATCCGAATGCCACTCCCTCAGGAGGCGGCAAGTGCCCCAAATAAGCTTTCAAAGTTGAGCATTTATTCAAAATTTGTGAAAAACCCTTTGGAAA
>JARJDQ010022090.1:0-11980 GCA_030264215.1 Geostiba sp. GC000077
TTTTGAGGTTTTGATGTCAATGACAGCTGTTTGACGCTTGACAGGCTTCCGCCGTACGACAGGTGTTTTCCATTTATATACATGACATACATAAATGTTGTTTTCCACTTATATATGGTAGGGTATATAAGTGGAAAACACTTTCAATTCAATTGATATGAAATGCACTGTTTTCCAAGCCAGCATATTGTTTGGAAAACATTGTTTTCGACTATGGGAGCAGAAAAACTAAAATTACAGGAACTTCTTTAAAAATACCCCCCTTGAAGAAATCTAGAACTACAAGAACTACTACTAGAAACTAGAAGTATACCAGCTTGAAGAAATAAGTCAACGGTTTATCGTAACATAAACTATATCAGTAGCAAGTGTTGCGCAAGCGGTGAGCATTGGTATTGTCACTCACTTGTGTTTCGGTGAGGCGCAGCGAACTGCTGAATTCGGCCCGCTCGGCGATGCTCAGGTACTGCTTATCTCGGAATTTCTTCTCCAGCGCCAACAGCTGTTGCGTTGTGAAGGGCGTCCGCGGCTTCCGGTTGGGTTTGTGCTTCCGTAGATTGCACTTCAATTTCGGCGGATCCCCTCCGTTATCTGCAAGCAAGAAACATACCCAAATCAAATCACATATACGACATACAATTGCTTGGATGTTAGATGTATCTTCAGCTCAGAGGAATGTTATACTCGAATACTCCTGATGTGATAACAGTCCACATGTACACATTGAGGTCAGCCAAGGGTCAAAACTGGGCGATAAAATTAAAATTAAGAAACCATTAGCTTGCCCTCTCATCTCGGCACATCATCTCTCTCTCTCTCTCTCTCTCTCTCTCTTAATGAGTAAACAAAGCCGAAACAAACCCATAACCCAACGCTGCTTATCTCGCCACGTTGAGCAATTTCAATTAATTATCCTAATGCCTCAGCTGAAATCTGAGCAAAACAAATTATGAATTAAACTTGCTCACTTGCATATCGCAGCATTATACTCAATATTATAATCAAAGTATAAATGAAATAAATTCAAATCGTAAACACGAATATTATATTTGCTTATCAGTGTGTTACTTTCTTATCGGAGAAACATATAAATTGCCTATTTTTGCCTTCGATTAATTGTATATTAAAATAAGTAGCACGAGTATTTTGCACAGGGACAGCAGGGTATTATTCACGTTCAACTGTTCAACTGTTATTTGTTTTATAGTAGAAACTGAAAGGATATGCAGGTTATTAGTAATGAAATAATATCGCATTTGATCAATTTGTAGTTGATCCAGGCGTGTTCTAATTGCCTATTAGGTAGTTATGATGGTAGACTACATCCTTCTACCTATTATACTCTTATAATATGCACTCCTTAATGTAATTCTAATTCTACAGGGTAATGGCGGAATTCCTCTTCAAATTTTATAAATGGGTGTTTTATAAATGGTCGACTAAAAAATCATCTTAGTAAAGTTGTCTAATTAGTGAGATAATAATTTTGTATATGATGGCATTAAAAGAAGTATATTGAGCAAAAGAAAAGTAGGTTAATTGATCTTCTAAAGGTAGATACATAACATATTAAAGAAGAAGACATATTGTATAACTTTAGCAACATCGCTTCTATGCAACTTATATAGTTACCAAATCATCCAGAAAATTGCTTTTCTATGGTTTATTTACCATAAACCCATAATTATCGAGCAATAGAGGTTCCTAGTGAGTTTTCAAAATGTTAGGGATTTTCACCGATTTTCATTATATTTTTGATTAAATGCATCATTGTAATTTGGCATAATCATTTCCGCACAAAATAGAAAATGATAGTCCGAAAGCCAAAATTGTACAATTGCCTCAAGATGAACGTACGCCTCATAAAAGCCCTTTTTGGGAGAAATCGCTATTGGTATCGTCGTGGCTAGTGTTTGGGCGCATACTGTTTGGCGACAATTCTTACATCCCACAAGTGTATTAGGATTAAAAATAGGCGAACGTTTTTTAATGCCATAGTACAAAATGCGTTTAAGACTGTAGTGTAGCTTGTCCGATTGAGGACAGAATTATAGTTACAACCGGCCAGCTAGTAGTGACAATATCAGTACTGACCTCAAAAAATTATATCATTAACAAACAATTTCCTTATAATATTCCTATACCAAGGTATTTTAATTTTCCAATATTCGCATGTAGGTAATATTTACAGCCAAATATTCGCTAATTGGCGTACTATCGCAGAATAACTTAGAATGCAAGGGCCAAGTATCTGTATTTTTTTATCAACATATTTTAATATGCATTCCATTTGTATATCGAGGTATCACCAACATAGACATTTAAAATGTGAATTCCAAGAGAAATGCCACCAAACTGTGGGGATAATAAGCATATAAATATAATTACACAAGTATTGCAAATATATTTATGTATACTCATAAAACATTCCACTATATTTAACATACTTTCTGTGTAAGCAATTTATCGATAGTTTTCAACACAGCGTTAGTTTAAAAATTTGGAAAAATATTAAAATTATATAATATTTTTAAAACTATGGTATGCAGGTTAGAAGTGCTGCCCTCTGTTGTCGAATGGCACAAAATGACAACATCTGTCTCAAATTATCGATACTTTTAATTAAAAAAAAATACCTGTATAATCAAAACTCCAACTTTGGAAAAATATTAAAATTATATCATCATTCTAAAACTATGGTAAACAAAAAATCATGAATTTTGTATGGGCGCGAATAATAAAAGTACTATGGATACTTTTAAGAAAAATACCCGGTATAATCAAAAGTCGAACTTGAGAAAAATAATATTAAAAATAGAAAAATCACATCATTCTAAAACTATGCTAAGCAACAAAGCAAGAATTGTTATCAAGGTTACAATTCTTATTGGCAACAAGTGCTGCCCTCTGTTGTCGAATAGCACAAAATGCCAACATCTGTATCAATTTGTCAGCGCTGTCAAAACCTAGGCAAATCGCCAAACCCACAATCGGCAATTTGCATACGAAAACAATTTGATGGCAAATCCATTCCCAAGGCCGAGCGCCTTAATCCTATCCGTTAATTAGTTCGTGCTGTAATTTATGCCCCCCCGAACGCGAAGCTGGCAACTTTCGGAGGCGCAGAATTAGGCAATTGAGCCGTTGCGCAATCGACGCGAGCGCGCGTTTTATGAGCGAAGAATTTCATTCGTTTTTATTATTTGATAATTAACCGTCGCGGATCATTAAGCGCGGATGCGGCGGCGGCGGCGTTAGGCGACGCGTCATTAGCGTAACGAATCGCCGGCCCTCTCGCGCCCGCAATTGGAAAGTGGGAAACAACGCCACAGCATCCAGCATCCAAGATCCAAGATCCAAGTTCAACCAAACCGGTCATAATTGAATAATTACGCCCGCAGTCAACCAAAGCCAAGAGCTATCGACACCATTGACAAACTCCAAAATTCGATTCTAATTTGATTCACTCTACAGTCGTGTTGAAGATTTTTAATTATTGGCATTAAAATTTTCATCGGATTTACATCAATTCATTTTTTATGTATTTTATGTATTAGGTATATTTCTCAATAGTTTTTCATTATTTATTAAAGTTCCTCTTGTTTTTTTTTTTGGTGCAATCGGGGAATAATTATGACGGCAAATCAATACGATTGGTGAAGGCAGGAGTTGGAACGGAAGGCATTTTACAGGTGCTTCGCGATAAACGCGTCGCTGTAATTATTTATTCGCGCTAATTGGGAGCGCCGTCGCATCTCTCGACTGGCGCGTTTCGCTTATCTTAATTTACTTCTTATTTACTTTCGGGTCATTCGTTCCTTAAATTGTGGCACGGCATGGCACGTTATACTGATATCGCCTTCCAGCATCGACTTAATTTTCTTTTTCGGTGCTGCATAAATACAGAGTGGCCCTTAAAATTATTGGCACGAGGTTACGACGTACGTTTACTTGTTTGTAAATTTTTAAGGGCCACTCGGTATATACTATACACAAAACTGAAAATACTACTGAAAAATTGCATTAATTTTGTTTTTTTTTTCATTCTTTAATTATTTCGCTACAATTATTTTTCGATGCGTTAGGGCCACTCGAAACTGACATGATAATACTAAAAAATTCTGAAAATTTGCTAATTCCATCTTTTTTTATTTTTTATTTTCCTTAAATATTTGGCGACAATTCTTTTTCGATGCGTTAGGATCACTCGGTATATTAAATATATAAAACAGACATTAAAATACTACAAAATAATGCAAAATTGCTAATTCCATAATTTTTTATTTTTTTATTCCTTTAATATTTAGCGACAATTCTTTTTCGATGCGTTAAGGTCACATACAATAATCAAAACAGACATGAGAATACCAAAATATAATAAAAAATTACTAATTCCATTATTTCATTACTTCATTATTTTGAAAAATTGCTGATTCCATTATTACATAAGATTGTTTTTATTTCGTTCCTTAAATATTTGGCGACAATTCTTTTTCGATGCGTTAGGATCACTCCGTATATTCAATATATAAAACAGACATTAAAATACTACAAAATAATGCAAAATTGCTAATTCCATTATTTTGTATTTTTTTATTCCTTTAATATTTAGCGACAATTCTTTTTCGATGCGTTATTACCACTCGATACATACAATATTCAAAACAGAAATAAAAATACAAAAAAATAATGAATTTTTCCATTATACATATTTTTTTTATTCCTTTAATACTTGGCGACAATACTTTTTCGATGCATTTACATTTATGTTTTGCAAGTCCGCCCCTGTGCGCGCGCATAATGTAGAAATTATTTAAAAACCAGAAGCCAGCGTCCGCTTAATTGAACTAATCGTTATGTCGTAGTTTACCTGATGGCAACCTGGCGCGAGAATGACGCAATGCGGAGGAGCGACTCCCGAATCGCCACCGTTTCGGCGGCGCGATAACACCGCCGCATCAGTTACCTTTACCTCGGGCCCTCGCGCTCAGCCAGTGGGTGAATAAAAGAAGGCAAAGCGATGCTGATGAGGAGGTCGAGAGTCCGCGAGTGAAGCTTTCATTAATTAACACATCTGAGCAAAGGCACGACGCCGACGCCGCTCGCGCGCTCTTACTTTACTTAATTTGAGCCGGGTTGAGACGAAATCTCGGAATAAATTTCACATTAAGGCGCACGAGAGGTTTTCGTGGAAGCGCCTTGGCCAGCGAGAGAGCGCTTAATTATCGACCGAACACTTACAGATGCAGATACACACGTTCCTATAATTAAACTATCAGCCGAGGACCTGAGCTAAACTAAAACGAATGAAAACATAAGTCTTGGAATTTGGAACACTCTGTATTACTGTGTTATGTTCGTTTCGGGTTCCAGTTCCCTCCAAGTGACAATTCTTTTATTGTTCAATAACATGGAAACACAGAACACTAAAGTGTTAAATCTTATAGTCAAATTATTTTAAGCTCCCGCAAAATGTAAATATAATAGGGGTGAAAAAAATATATGTTATTCTTCGCGAAAAGTTACACTTATGAGATTTTTTTGCGATTTTTTTGAAGCCTCCAAACGCTGGAAATAAAATATCAAAGTTTGAAATTTTGCCCTATGAGTCATACTCGAACCAGTTGTAGCATGGTAGAAGCGTTTGGAGTGTGACTCATCGCAAACTTTGAAATTTAATTTTGAACGTTTGGAAGCTTCTAAAAAATCGCAAAAAAATCCCAGAAGTGTAACTTTTCATGAAGAACAACATATATTTTTTTCAGCAATAATTTGACTATAACTTTTTTTGTCATGTTATTTTGATTCAATTGCTATATTTGGCAGATGCAAAAATAACACGTGTTTCGAAATCCCAACTTTCGGGTTCGAAGTTCGATGCCACAGGAGAGGATGAGGAGACAAAGCTCCTTGGCATCACATCGACAAAGCTCTTCGACTTCGTTGCCGGGTCGCACCAGCATCGGCAGCAGCAGCAACCGTAGCATTTGCGGTGCATTTGCATTTCCCATTGTCTTCGGGCGATCATCTCTTCCAATCTTGTCTCTCGGCTGGCGTTCCCCCGAACCCGGGTATTTTGATGGATATCCGTCCTCGGCTGTCGTCGTCTTTGTCCGCCGCCAAATGCTTTACATGCATCGTCGTGGATAATTGGACGTACGTCCATTTCGTCGTTGCGCATTTTATTTAAATCCCCACAAGTCCTTCTCCGACTGAGCGCGAAACAAAAAAGCACCACGTTTGGCATAAAACAAAAGCCACGACGAAACGAGGAACAAATGAAATGATGGTTGATGGTCGCATGGTCGACAAGCGGACGATATAAATTAATCAATATCGACGGGTGGCGCGCATTAATAGTGCGCTTTTATTTACCTGCCTATTCAACCACCCAACCACCGTTTTGCTGTTTCTTTTCTTTTCATGTTTGTTTCATTCTTTAAGGTTGTGTGTGACGTTGAGTTCGCCTTTTTTGTTCGTTCGTCGCCACATCCACATCGTTTCTTTAGCTATTACTTCATATTTTGCTTTATGGCGTATCATTAATTTGATTTTATTATTGCTTTTTTATCGGCAAGCGCGTAAATTGTTTGCTGGCAATAAAGGAAACATTCCTTATAATTTGGTTTTATTGTTGTTTTATCGTCGAAGATTTTTGTGCGGTTGCGTTTTATAGTGAAATTTTACGTTTTGTAAAAGTGTAGTCGTAGATTTAGATGTAGATGTAGATGTAGACTTAATAAACCAGCTTCATTTTTGAATTTTAATTAATATCTCATGAAAAATACCCAAAACAATACAAAAACACGTTCAAAGATTGAAATTTATGTCTGAATCTTATGGCAGTAGAGGAAATTATTCATTTCTTATTTCTCACGGACCTGTCAATTCATATGGTATATCCTATATTTCAGATAACCTTAAAAATCGTAAATATAAAATAACACATACCAAACAATACAGGACATGTCCAAATAATGATATTTATTTAATGACGGGGTTACACTTGTAACAAATCTTCTATATAACACCGATTTTTCGAAGAAATTCGACGTAAAAACCTGAATATCTTCGGAACGCGTTATCTTTTTTAAAGTTTCTTTTCGGATTCGGATAGCTGAGAAAACGCTTTTTAATATGCACATTGTTGCAACCCTCTCAGAAGATCAGATATACAAATGCTACCAGTATAAACCCGGCATAAGAGAGTATTGCAGGAATTGTTGTAGTATTATTTACTATGATTAAAATATTGTAATAGACGTAATAATCTAACCACGACTTAATTTATTTGCTACTTTGAACACGAATAACATTTGTTGTTGAGTAATGAACATTATTCTCGATTGAGTTCTCATTACTCAACGAATAGTCAATTCATATGTAGTATATGTCCTATTTCAGATAACGTCATAAGTATATATAATATGTAAAATCGTAAATATTATGAAGATACCCGTCAAAATATTAACGTTTATATTTATGTCTTTCTAATTCTTAATACATTCTTAACCAAGATAGGTCAATAAAAAAATCGGAAGTCATAGAAACTTAAACCCCTTGCTGAGAGGTCTGGAGGCATGCCGCGGCGGCAATTAATCGAGGACGTCAGGAATTCAACCTTTGATATTTGTTCAACGCTTCAACCCGAGGCAAACCTATAGGCTATAGGTATAAGACTAGCGCCATCTCGATAGTCATTAATATCTATATGCAAAGAGTACAACCCCATGTCTTCACCTAATATTACCGCCTTATCCTTACAAAAGCATACCAAACCAACATATTTATAATTGTTATATTCACCCACCCAGCGGGGGTAGTAGATGGTAGATGCAGACAAGATACTATTTTTTAAGCTTTACTACTCCGCACTCTGCAGGTATCACTTTAAATTCAATTCCTTTTTAAACAGGGCGTCATTTCTCTTCGTGCATTTTTTTACTAATTTGATCTTATGCAAAGTTTACACTTGTAACAAATCTGCTATATAACACCGATCTTTTGATGAAATTCGACGTAAAAACCTGAATATCTTCCGAACGCGTGATCTTTTTTAAAATTTCTTTTCGGATTCGGATAGCTGAGAAGACGCTTTTTCATATGCACTTTGTTGCAACCCTCTCAGAGGGTCAGATATACAAATGTTATGGCGGGTTATATAACACCTATATAACACCGATCTTTTGATGAAATTCGACGTAAAATCCTTCTGGATATTTTCCTTCCAAATTTGATCTTCTTACAAATTTTTTTGCGGATTCTGATAGCTAAGAAGATGTTTAGGATGCACCTCGTTGCAACCCCTACAAGTGTAAAGCCGTCTTTAGATCTGTATCTGAAGAATTGGTTATATGGTCATAGCATAGGTTATGCAACGCGATATGGTTATGTGTTGCAGTGTTGTATTGTGTTAGGTTAGGTGTTAGGTCATGCGTGGTAAAACAAATATTTACAAACGAGCAAATGCACAAAGCACACATCGCTAGCCGTCGAGTGCTGAGTATGTATGGTTGCGATTAGAGCGAATTAATTGCGTTCGCGTGACGGCACCTAATTGATCTCAATTAAAATATTTTGATAAAACAATCGCCTCGGCCATGATGGTAGAACGTTTTGTGCGTTCTTTGCATTGTATGTTTTGCGTTATGCTAATGTTATTTAAGGTTGGCGAGACTGTGTGGTATACGCCATTTTTAATAAAGCAATTTATACGTACAAGCGCATAAATTACATCTAACTATATGAAATAATAAAATAAATTATAATAACCTAAAAAAATTCATCGCGTTACAAATTGAGTAGGTTTTTATGAAAATTCCTCATTTTTTTTTGCTCCATATGGAAAAAATTTTACCAAATTATTTTTTCCAGAGCGTGCTGGTCTTATAAACGTGTTTTCAATCTGATTCCATACAATATTTCATTTTCGGTCCTATAATTCAGCACGTTTCAAAAGCAGATAAACAAAATACCTGAACTATTCATTATTCCCCCAAAATTTTAAGAAAGCAATTCATTTAGGTACTACTCATTAGAATTGATAGACTTCTTCATATAATAAATAAATTCTATAGAGTCATCTTCGGATTTGTTCCATTAATACCCATTGTTTCTTAATTAAATCTTTAATAAGTCTTTCCTGTTCGGTATCCAAACCGTGACAAAATAACAAAATTGAAGCTTGTATCTGAGAGTATTTTATGAAGATATAACATTGCGAATTATTAACAGCTCTTTTATTCGAAACAAACCTAAATTCTGTAGTTCTATTTATATTTGAGTTCATGTTGTCTTCTCAATCTTCAACGCTAAAAAAATGTAAGTGAATGTCAACTGTGAACCAAAAGAAAAAGAAGGAGTAAGTAAATCGAGCCGTTAATAGTTCTGATAAAAATATCTTTCACTCCGAATGCTGTGAGCTTTCTTGCCGCTTACTTAAAACATGCGTCGAATCGCTTTGCTTGAAAAATGTTTCCAAAAATTCCTGCATAACATCATGTTTCCTACAATGTACATGCATCATTCATCTCTCTCTCTTTCTCTACATTTGTGTTTCTATCAACTTTATTTCTATATTTCGTCCATGCCGCTGCACTTTTTATAATGTACATCAAAACGATCATATAGTAACTAATGGATGTTAATATAGATGATTTATTATTTAAAAAAAACTCGGGGAATCACGATATTTATAGAGGGAGGGAGAAGTGCATTGGAATTGTCGCACTGTGCAATTCCATCGTTATTCACAGCATCTACAGCCTATGCAAACGCGACTAGAAACGCGTAAAATAAATCCACGTTTTCGATAAATTAACATTATTTGCAATTAGCTGCCCTGCCACTAAATTACCGCCTTCTGAAGGCCATTAATATGTGCAAAACACACTTTCTGTTGCACCGTGCAACATTAAACTAACAGTAGCTAAGTGTTTGCATCTGTTTTCGTTGTTTTTTTGTTTTCGTATCGCTTCGTTTGCAGTCGCATCTCTCTTCGTCCAACATCGTAACGAATCGGCACAGATCGTCACTTTTAACGCAAGCGCAGTGCTCTGCGCAACGCACAGAATTTATTATAATCGAGCGCTAATTATTTCATTGCGTAATCTCATTTGAATAATCGTGGCGGAGTGGCGTCTCTCCGACGCATGCGCATAAATAACCAACATGGTTGCACAACTCCTGCGCGCTAAATTTGCATCTTAAATTTGAACAAATTTCATTCACTCATTTGATTCACTATTTCTGTAGAGTTGACACACTCGGCCAATTTGCAAGCGCAGTCAATTAAGCGCGAGTTATCATATTTATTATCGTTATCATTATTAATATATACTATTTATTACGACGACAGGCATGCCGATCAAAGTGCATTCAGTCACATTCGGAAATTAATAAACGCGCGTTTAATGCGTACATTAATTTAATTCATTAATTCGTCGCGTACTCAATAATAATTTCTATAAATTGCCAACTCGTATAATTGAATCCACGCAACCAAACATACACAGCGTCACAGCCAATTAAACAAACAATCGCCACGCACACACAAGAGGCCAAAAGAGTGACAATAATATTAATTGGATAATTATGAAATTATCGACTCGTATATTATCGATATGTGCATAATATTGATAATTAAATAATGTTAACGATTGAAAATTAATGCATTAAGTGCACATACGCACGCAGCACGTTTTGTGAAGAAATTCACAAGAAAAATGCAGGCTGGGAATAATTTATGTGAGCGTTATTAGCTCTTTAGTTATAGTATATAATGCCAAAGAGCTAAAGCATTTAAAATATTTGTTATAAGCTGATAATTAACGCATTAACGGAAAATGCGAGAGACTCTTTAAAAAAGGGTTTCTTTTTAAGTGGAGGTTGAATTGGAGTTAAGTGGCAATGGCATGCCTGCAGGAAAAGACACTGTGCATTAGTTAAGGTGGTTGGGGTAGGAAACCCTATTGGTATTGTCGCCAATTAATTTTCAATGATATTGCTCTGCGACTCTATAGACCCGCATTCATAATTATTTCGAAAAAGGAACACGCTTCCAATTGAATTCATAACCTCACTCTCTCTCTCTATGCGTTGATGGTTTCAAAAGCGTTTGAACCGAACGGTTTTGGACAAATTTAAATCTTTGGAACTTCTGGACCTTTGGTCCTTTTGGCTCCCTTTTTGGGCAGCCGCCGTCGGTGTAAAATTTAATTAGCCGACGATGGGCAATAATCGTGTCTGTTTGCCCATCATAAATTACCCGCGGCTGTACGGTCGGCAAAAACAGCAACCGACCCGATGCATTCCAGCAGAAACCTTTCGTTATCTGCACCTCCACGGCAAACGGCAGATTTGTATCCGAGATACGCGGCGCGATAAGTTCAGTGACACTTTTTGTGGAGGGCCTGGAAAACTGAACTCGGTCCTTTCATCCTTTTGTAGTTTGTACTAATGGTCTTTACAGTTTTTTAACGATGGCCCGCTGGCGGAACCTTTCGGTTGCCTTTCGACACGTTGTCCTACTTGTCATCTGCACCTCGGGCTCCTCGAGACTTTGGGTAATATACGAAATTAATGATTGTCGTACCGAAAATGTTGATTTACTGATAGGGACGTTTTGAGGAGTTCGTCTGTGTCTCTATAGTGACGAACTCGCCAGTGACCACAGTCGTATATATCCCCGTTTTGCACGGTCTAGTTTTTCGACCAATTTCTAGATCATCTTCATCTTCAACTGCTCTTAGAGCCGTTTTACACGGTCCAACCTCTCGATTTAACTCCTGGGCAACCCTAATGACGGAGTTTCTTACGATCTTACTCTACTCTATTATTCTCTATAACTTTTATAGACTGTGTGGTCATAGAGAATAGATGTCCGGTTTCTTCACAATATCTTAAGACTAAGATCATCTTACGACGTAAGTTGTACCGAAAATTTTGATTTACTGATAGGGACGTTTTGAGGAGTTTGTCG
>JARJDQ010022091.1:0-13856 GCA_030264215.1 Geostiba sp. GC000077
CAACGCCGACACAATGCAACCTTGCTCGCACTCGGCAAATCCACTTTGCACCCACGCTTTCTTTGCGCGTCGTCTCGCCTCCCCCACTCTTTTTTTTTCGCTTTTTATTTCCCTCGCCAATTTGATGAGGACGAGTACACGTGGACGAGGATTGCGATCGTTAAAGCTCCATTTCTTTCGTCCTTCTGATGAGGTCGCATTGTATTCGAGCTTCGAGCGATTTTGACGTTCGCTGATAATTCTCCGGCATGGAATCTTTTGATGCGCATTGGAAATATCTTCTTGTCTGTAGGTCTTCTGTACATTTTCTACATTTCCGAAAGTTTTTTTTTCTTCTCCCGCCTTTTTGGTCGAGTTGCATTGAATCGTCGAGCCGTAAAGAATAATCAACGTTCGGCGACAGCGCGAACTTTCGGCCCCCGAGATGAGGGTGGCAGTTTTTGTTCGTTCCCACGACGATAACTCGCCGTCGACTTGGGGGGCGGCTACGAGCTAAACAGTGATGATAAACTAAATTGAAGGAGGGAAAACGGTTCAGTAGCTGGGCGAAATGAAGAAAAACTCTTCTTTCATTATCATTCATTAAAACTTTGCGCCGTTCTTTTTCGCCCCGGCCGAACACCATCGTCTGCAGTTGTTGGTATTTTTTTTTAGTATTTCCTTCGTTTGGACGATTTTTCCTTGGGAGTTCTTTGAGAGTGTTCTAATCTATTCTAATGTGTTTGGTTCTACAAGACTACAATGAAAAGCTCTTCTTCAAGGCGAAGGAAAAAATTATTACTTTTTCAGGATGACGGGATAAAACCACAAACGAATGAAAGAAAGGGGATTAAATACGGAGACGAGCAAGGGCGAGACTCAGTTCTCTGAGGGAGATGACTTTTGCAAATGGTGGATGTTGGATCTTGGATGGGCGAAAATATGGTCTAACTGTAGAAATTGCAAAGGCTTGGAGGTCGTAATAAAACTTGTTGGTGAAGTCCCGCCGCTTTTCATCTGCAGATAAAAGCCAAGGTGTTTCAACACCTTTCCACTTGAGTTGCGTGCACTGTGCACTCTGCAACATTAAAGTAACTGAGTGTTGAATGTTTAAAATGCACATTTATATTTCACATCGCATTAGTGTCACGTTAAGGAGGAACGGAGGAGCCGGGGTAATGTTCTTGGAAAAGGGTCAGGCGGGCGCTTATTCGCGAAGACAACTTGACACATTTTAGACGGAGGCACATTAAATTGAATATTTTCTATTCCTATTCGGGGATAATTCGGAGCAACTCTAGCGCGAGTGTGCCAGAAAGTGCTAAACTGCTAAACTGAAGCAAAGCTTTTATCGAAAATTAGATTACCGCCTCCTCTGCTGGCCTGCAGCATCTGACGCATTGCTTCTTAGTTGGGTGGCGGTTGCGGGGGCGGCAGCATTTCGCGTCGTAGGCACGTTTAGTGCAATCTACAATCTAACAACGAAGGCTTTTCATCTTGTCGAGAAGCCGAGGCAAAGGCATGGGGAACCTTTTTCAATTTGCTATTTGCCATCCTCATTACTCACGTACCCACAACCCTTAAACATCGGATACTGGGATCCATATTCCTTGCTGCGTTGAATTTTACATGCTGTACTACCTGGAAGTGCTTTGAAATGCACCTTCCTTGCAGAGTGAAAAAGGGAAGGTGCATAAATTGCAATGGTTTCCTTCCAGTTTGCTTTGTGTCGGAAGCCCTCTTAGCACTTGAGCATGTTTAATTTTATTATGCGCAATGTTTCATGATTATTGGTCGTTTTATATTCGCACCATTCTCGGGCGTGATGAATGGTCCAAGTGGTGGAAGGGGAAGATGAAGGATCAAAGTTGGATGCTTTAAATTAGTTTCAAGGGATATATGTTTGTTGGCTGGGAGATATGGAGAGGATATTAACACCTAAAGTGCTTTGTTGATGGCAGCGGGTGTTGGAGTATAGTTCTTTGAAGGTTCCATGCTTCCTTGTATGTACTTGGTACTTGGTTCTTGCTCCAGCTCCACGTGCGGTACGCAATTTAAGGTGGAATGTGGGATTGTAAAAGGTTGCCAAGGCATGGCGAGGGGGGAGAAGAGGAGATGAGCATTAGTCATCCACTTAATCCTGCAGAACCAACATCCCTGGCATGGAACATACATGGAGGAAGGAAAATCGATAGTGTACTCGGTACAGACTACAGAGATACACCCCATAACCTCAAATCCCAAAGCCCAGAGCTGAAAAGTGTGAGTAGTTTATATTGATTTTTAGAAGACCCAGGGTAATCCGGCTTTTTGATTTGTTACACTTTTGTCTGGCTTTGCTTCACTTGGCTGGCAATTTATCAATTTTCAGATTGAATCAAATTGCCCATCATCATTAGCATGTTTTTTGCTGTTTTTGATTCTTCCGACTTCGTACAAGTCGGTGTTGGGCTTCTCGTTGTTTGTGTTTGTGCTGCGCCTGCTGGCCTGTTGGCTGTAGACAAAGCAGATTGGAGTTTATGATTAGATAAACGCTTCGACCTTCTTTCACGCAATCGAGCGACGCTGATTGCCTCTGAATGCCAGCCAACTTGGAGAGAGTCGAGTCAGATAAAACTGGCTGTGGCGGTGGTAGGTGGTAGCTTAGCAGGAATACTACTACCCCGTTTCGCTCGCGACTCTACGAGCTGATGAATAAAGCGGCACGAAACAATCGGGAGGGAAAGTGGTTAGTTAAATCCCTGAAAGGTGGAAATCGACCTGCCGAACGGGAAACGAAATGTTCGTGCACGCAATGCCCTAATGTTCTTTTCGCTGAAACTCTGAAAGATTTTCTTTCCTCTGGCTGTGCACTGCACGACTGCACTACTTAATTTGGGTTTGGAAACTTCCAAATGTAGATTTCGATGGAATATGGAAATATTGTAACTTCTAATTGCGTATTTGGCTTTCCGACGCGAATTTAATTACGCACATCCGACTGGGATATCCGCGCAACGATTTCCACTCTGTGATCATCCTCCATGTTGGCGTTGTGTGGCTCTTTGTTTGTTGCTGGCGGGTGAATTTAATGAGCACATTTTAATTGGTCATAACATTTTGCGCGTAACTTTGCACTCGATTTTGTTCGGTGGACACGCGGCACTAGGTGGTTGTAATTTTTACCCCTAGCGGAGATGAAAAGTACGCCCTCGAAGTGAATGGCAATTAGTATGAAAATCAAGGCGCACAGTTTTAATTTAAAATTTAATTGCACCTTTGTGCGGTGTCATCATGTACAAATGCGCAAAATATAAAATATTCAGCGCGCTAAACTTTGAATATTTAAACAACTAGATGAAAATTTGCTCGACGTAAAAAATATGCCCTGACATATTTGCAAAAAGTCACGTTTTCATCAGCACGCTGCGTTGGCATGCGATCGTTTCATCATTCTTTTTTCGGCGCGAAATGTCAACGCATATTTTCCCTGCCCGCGTGGTGTAAATTGGACAGTTTATTATGGGCCACGTCCGAGAATTATGCGCAGTTTGGCAGCTTTATTATGTGGCGCTCATTTTTCTTTCTCACACGTTTGCAAATTTCCACAGTTGTAGTGTGAGGGGAGAGAAGAATGGAAAAATGAGGCGCGAGCATAAATGCAAACAAAACGCACAATGCGCGAACAAGAAGGACTTTGTGCAAAGGAAAAGGACTGAAAATGTTGCGCTGTGGATGCATTGGAAATGCCAGCTCAGCATATTTCACAACTGCATGCCTTTGTATGTACTACCTACACGCAGGTAAAATTCATGTGGATGTGGCAAAAAATTCACAGTGGAAATTGCGAAATATTCCTGTCACGCGTGTTGTCGAAGGTAATGAAAAGTTAGCGCAGCATCGAGCACAATGAGGCGAAAGTTTAAATGAACCAACTTCATCAGCAATTCCCGTTTAATCGAAAATGTTGTGAATATATTGAAGTGCTTGGAATTGACAATGTTTTTTTTTGTCCTGAAAACAAAAAACTGCGTATCAAAATGAAAATCATAGGTTTTGTATAAAATAACAATAAAATGTTTATATTTATACTATCACAAAGGGCACACTGAAAGTTTGGAACAGCGAAGTAAAATGGTGGGAAAAGCCTGGAAATGTTCAGATATTCATTTGACATTTGCCAGAGTTCATTGTGGCCGAATATATGTCGCAATTTGTATGCAGGACTTGATTTTCTTTTCATATTTACGCTCGGATATGAATGGGAAGTCGGATAATATAGGACATCACGCTGGATTACCAAGTGCAGAAATGTCATCATTGTATTGTAGGTTGGCATTAAGTTAAGAATTATATAAGAATTCTATAAACACTAGGCTATTTCTATAAAGGTATAATTTACATGTTTCTGTTGTCGTTTGGTTGGAACATCAATACTATTAACATACATTAAACAGAATGCCTTCAATTGCGCGGTGGGGATGGATGACCGAATAATCATAAAAATGCCAGCAAATTAAGTGAAAGTTGCCATAATCGTCGACGGGTCTACAGCCTGAGCACTCTTCCCGCTCATTTTGAGGTCCACTCGGTTGGTGGCGCTCACTTGGAAACTCGTTGGCCCCTTGGGTATGAATGCGAATGGCATTCATTCACTAGCAACTATACCAACTACCAGACGACCACCACTCGCAATACACATTTCATATTCATATTGCGTTCGCGCGGCGCAGCGCGATTCTTGCACGAGCCTCGGACATTACTCAACCGCCAAACAACGTAATGGCGTGCATCCTCTTTACATTTTACATTACATATTAGATAGCATCGCATACGCGTCCGTTTCGTGGCTTGGCTTAAAGTTAACTTAAATTCAACTGCCTCTTCTCCTACTCCTACAACGCTTCTACCTAAAGGTACTATTAACATACTCCCAACTCTGGCGCTCGCTCAATTCACTCGATAGCAGTAATGGCAATGCTAATGATTTACTCGGAGTTCTGTGACTTTGCACAACAAAGGCAGGCAATTCAAATCAATTCAGGTGTTTACTGGTATACACGGAGGACATAAATAGAAACTGTCAGTTCAACTTCCAACTCAAAATGTTGCTTCAGTTGCAACAGTTGCTTCTAAAAGTAGCAAAACGTAATACTGAAGTCCTGAAGTGGAGTGTTGGGGGTTGGAGGTTGAATCGTGCCTCGTGCAGGTTTCATAACAATTAGGCGTGCGCGATTATTTATCGATTGCAGGACTTCCGGTCGGCACTGGGCATTAAAATTTCATGCACACGTATATTGGTTCGGCTCGGACTCTGGAAACTGTAAGGCTTGGAAAGGAATGAAGAATCAAAGTGAAGGACGTGTTTCCGTTTCTTTTTTGCTTCTTGACTCGTCTATGGCGCATCCGGTAGCCATATTTTAACCAATGTGTCGTGTAATTTGCTAACGACATTGACTCTCGTTATACGGTCAATTAATTGACGTCTCGTGAATGTGAATATAGTTATTATGTTATTAGTTTAGTATGAAGACGGTAGCAGTGACAGTACTCAGGTATCCAGCTAATGGCACATTGTTGTCTCGTTGTCTCCTTGTCTGCCCTTTGTACAATTTGCCTCTAGACGTCTTCATGTGAGATTATTTATATTAAGACGCCCAGACGCAGTCACCCTTGACATTTCTGCGTATAGTCTTGCGAGACATGGAATAAATATGGGGTGGGGAGCGTTTAAAAGCTATACGCCCAATATTTGTTGCAACGCTTCGTCTATTTTTCTTGTATCGTGATCACGAATGGACTATGATGGATAATAGTTGTTGTGCTTACTAATAATATTAATAAGGAATAATGTGCGTATAATCGAGCGCTTCCGGTCGGACACATATTGTGATGTTGGCGATTAATCGCCAGGCGTGTGCGCTTGCAGCGAATGCGATTGAGTCGGGAGCGGGAATGTAGGATAAATCGGGGATAGTGGCGAGCCGGGGGGAGGAACTAACGCCTGTCATGTTATTCCGCCGCTTAAACATTCGCACCAACTGGTGCCACTGCCAGCGTGCCAGTCTCCCAACAGCATCATGTGTTACCGAACACCGTCACGGGATGGCGGGATGAATACTGAGCAGCGAGCACGTGAGCACTAAGCCTCCCGACTGCACGGAACACTTCATGTTGATGTATTGTTGTGAACCGGTTGTTGGTACTGGTGTGCGGTGGGAGTTAGGAATTTAATTTATTTATTATTCCGCCCTGGAGTTCGGGATTTAGTACGCCATGGGAGATGGGATTTTGTGACGATAGGTATATCTGCATCTATCATGGATCTCGTATCTAGTATCCCTGTCCCTATTCGCATCGGTGAATCAATCCGGACCTGGCGAGAGTCTAGCTCTAGCTATATGAGTTATTGATTGCTTGGGGTCTTGTGGGATACAGAATACCTACCCTTATATTACAAATATGATTTGATTGTGCTGTTGGTGGTGGGGGTAGGGTCTAGGGTACTAGGTATACTGAGTGATAGAGTTTCGAGTCTTTGATGAAAGTGGTCGTGAAGTCTTGTGGTAACGTTTGAAACAGGATGCTGTATAGCTCTCATGTGTTGACGGTCTTTTATGTTGGTATGTAGGATATAGGATATAGAGTATTCTAGAGTGAGTCTCGGCCTCTCTACTGGCAGAATATGGCTGCATTTCCTGTCACAGCTACTCGGTAACTCTTCGTGATGGAACTAGACGTAGATTCAGCGCATCCCTTTCTCGATGCATCCAACTCTCACATACATCATGGATGTTCGTTGATGATGGAGTGTTCTATTATGTCATCTGCTAATGTGTTCCCGGAAATCGGCGCAGCGCACCTAATCTCTGGTATTATCATCGCTGCATCCCTGCTGCATCTCTTGGTAATTTCACCTTTGACAATCCATTTTGGTGGTGCCCCTGTAGTGGGTGCTAATCAGCATGCAAGTGTTTGGGTGTTTGACCGGTTGCATATCTGATATACTGATGCGTGTTGGGTTGTTGTGGTGTATGTGAGCAAGCCGCCAGCCGAGAATTATGAAATTGAACGCAAATGAACCGATGATCGATTGCTGTGCTGCCGCCATCCAACAAGTCCGGCACAACCGACGCGACGCGACGAACGCCCGACTGCCCATCTATATTCATGATGTTTAATTATAATGAAATCTCACACCACTCGCATGGCACGGCAGCCCGAGTCAACCCCCTTCCCTGCCTGCCAATCAGCAGAGCCCAGGATATAAGCTCATATCGCAACGAGTACGTCGATTATAATTATAATTGATTTTCCAATTTTCCAGCTTTGCCAATGAGATTTTGCATCGGAATTTCTAATCTCCGGATTAATTAATATTTTTTGTAGATTTTGTTCTTGAGTTCCATATGATTTAATTATGGTTACCGAGTTAGGCTACCCAATATACTTTACATTGGTCTCTACTCTCTACATCTACACCTCACTATAGCATTCACAATGCAGTTTCGGAATGCTGCCCGAAACTATTACCATATCCGATCATTTACAGCTTTACACTGTTTACAGTTGCAGCTGTTGAGCGTTTTTCGCTGCTGCGTTCCGGAGGCGATTATTTATTTATAGAGCCGGGGGCCGGGTGCATGGTTTTATTGCCGCCGCAACCGGATGAACGTTCAATACGGCACCGCCGCGCCGGCAGCAGTGCACTTTTAAAACATTGAAAAACACTTGCAAACTGATAACTCTTACTCTAACTTACAAACAGCTTATAACTGTTGCAAGTTGTATGCTTCTTTTAAATGAGTACGAGGGTTACTCTGGGTTCTAGGATGACAGGATGAGGGATGAGGGATGAGAAATGGCACGGTCTACAGTAGTTGATTAGGTACTGTCCACTATTGGTCAACAACTGAGTTATTTACGTTCCGTTGGGTCTGGAGGTATTACGAACAATATTAGTTATATGATCGTCCTCATCTGGATCTGTACTATAGTGCACAGATACAGCACAGTATAACGCATTATCGTTGTGTTTCATGGTCGGGTGCGCTGATGGCTTGCATGTGGGAATCTTAACGAGCGTTAATTTGTAATCCAGACGGGCACCAGCTACAGCTACACTCTACACTACAGCAATACACTCCTCTCGTGGACCTCCTAGTTAGGTTCTCGATGCTGTGGCAGTGGCAGCCTTGGGAACTTGGGAGAGGTCCACACAATATGCAACACAACACAACACTCATTAAGTTACTGAACAACTCCCAGTTTGACTATCACCATATCACCAATGCAACTTTGCATTAGTAAAGTTGCGCTGCCACCCTGCCCCCAACTTTATGGTGCCTTGATTCCTGCCATCGAAACTACGAAACTGAATTTCAATGAAAGATGAGCCAATTCCAGTGTTTCATAACTTGCATCAAGGCAGAAGGCAACAAAGACGCCAGTTGTTTAATATTACAAGCACACATGTGATGATCCCGTTCCATGACTTAAATCACATATATTCTAGAATTCTAGAATCTACTTCTACTCTCCACTTGTAATTGCGGTTAATGCTTGGTAATTTAACAAGCTACACGTAGTAATGGTTGCGGGTACTTGTGCTTGTTGATGTGGAGTTGTGGCGTAGACTGGGTGTCGGTGTTGAGTATGTATTACATGCAGCTGAGTGAAGTTCATCAATTGCTTGGAACGAAATTGCTCGCCAGACTTGATGCACGCTTTGTGCGGCGCTATACGACTTCATTGTTGCGCGAATGTTAAGCTTCGACGCCCCGCCTGAAATGTGGAATGTCCTCCGTAGTTTTGCAGTAAGTGCATCAAGTGCACAACATATCGTATGTAACGAAATACTTAACTTTTACTTCATCTTCAACAAGTACAGCATGTAACATATATCGAGGCGCCTTCGTCACATTTTATGCATTTTACACGTGTTGCACATGTTGCATGTGCCAAGGAGTTGACTTTAAGTCTCGGAAGTGCAGGAACATGAAAACGAAATTTATCATAGTGAAAGTAGGTAAAGTCCGTAACAAGATATAGTGTTAACTGCAACTATAGGTACTATAACGTTCGCCTATTTTTAATCCTAATGCACTTGAGGGATGAATTTTAGCCAAACAGTATGCGCCCAAACAATAGCCACGACGATACCAATAGGGATTTCCCCAAAAGGGCGTTTATGAGGCGAACGTTCATCTTGACGGTATAGTACTTATTTCGCAAATCTCCTCCGCTACCGGTAATTTTCCATATAATCCAAATTAAAGTCAACTCTATATCTTGTAACGGAGTTTACTGCATGGAAGTTGTCCATCCGCAAGTAGGTAATAATTTAGCAAAAAACTCTTGCAATTACCAGCGCGTTGTCGTCGCTGACATTGTCAGCGAAGGGTGTTTGCATAATTAATTAAACACATCACGCAGTTTTAAAACCCCTACCCTCCTTGCTTGTTAAGTGTGACGATGCTCACGGTTGTGCTCCTGTTTTTAATACCGGGTGCTTTTACCGTGCACTGCGTGCCCAGTAATCAAAATGGCGAATAATACCGCAGCATAAAGCTCGAGCTTTTCGTTTGCTTTGGAGTATTGGAGTATGCGTTTGGTTATAACGAATGTCGTGACTTGCAATCATAAAGAGAGTGTAATTTTAGTTTGCACTACAACTAGAAGCAAAGCAAAGCAAAACAACGCTGAACCTAAAGTTGGCTCGGTAAATAATTTTTCAATCATAGGGGGGAATACTATTTGTCATGGAAAATGAGTAGTATTGATAATTCCACTTTTCCAGAATTGTAATGTTTTTACAACTCTGCACTAATTTCAGTTATTATTCATGTGTTCATTTGTCCTGCTGAATGACTTTGTCGTTAGGCATGTCGTTGTGAAAAAAGAAACAGATTTTACTTCTTCGACGTTATTATTGTCATTATTCGAATAACTGAAGCGATCGCCAAGACGTATAATTTGAGTTTGTTGCACTTTGAGCATTTGGAACAATTTGCAACTGTTCAATACCCACATGAAGGTATAGTTAAAATACTTTTGAAGAAAATAATCTGGCTTATGATATCCTATACTTTGTTGTTGCATTGTTTGCAGATTCTTTCCCTGTTTTAGCATTTCTTTGTGTTGTATTGTACTTTGAAGATTTCTTATGCGGTGTAAATGTACATGCATATCGATTTTAAAGCTCTGGTGGCAGCAGCCACACCGCTTCAAGGCGGCAATTAAAATAATTATGCAATCAGCACACAATTAACCGGCTTTAAACAGCACGATTAACGTACAAATTGTGCGCGCTCGTACATAATTTGATCCAGCTGGCAATATGCAAAATCTGATCGTATATGTACACACATTTTCAATATTTTAACGAAACATTAAATTATATATTGAATGCCTCACTAATGTCACTAATAATGGGCAATGAGCACCACATCAGCATCGGTAACATAGTAAACCTTTTATTATGAGCCGGATCGAGTGTTTATGGATGAAAAACATGAAACCATCAGTTTGTTGTCAGTCGTGAATCAGTTTGGATTTATAATGGTGTGTGCATTATACGTTTATGCTAATGGTGCATCTGTTGTTATTTTATTTCAAACAATTCTCCACAAAATTGGATTGAAAGCGCATTTGCGTTTAATTGAGGGTGATTTACGGAAATGGAAAAGTGGCTTAAACTTATGCCAAACCAATTTGGAGTTGTGTGTCTGCTCCCAAATCCAATTTGGGTAATTGATCCGAGGTTTTTATGTTTGGATCTATTACAGCTTTTTTATCGGTTCACCTGCAAGTCCTTCTTCTAAATTGGATGCATCTTTTTCACTTTTCTGAACAACAAGTCGACAAGCCTTCGATTTGCAATCTATATTCACGTTGGGCTGGTCACGTGTCATTGCAATAAAGCTCCGGTTGCTAGCCAGCCGCTTTGTAATCCGACCTTTTCACATTCATCCCGCCATCCCCGGAAAAATCCCTCTTCACTCTCCGCCGCTTATCCTTGTCTCTTCTCTGGTGGCGGTTTCCTCCGCTTTATTTTTCAATTCGGGCCCTGTTTATGTTTTTGTGTTCGGCACTCCACGGTCCACTCCACGTTTCGGGTATCCTGCTTCGATATTCCAACTTTTCCAATTTGCCATTCGCCAGCTCCTAAATTCTTTATCCACAACAGCAGACAGCACTTTTCCTGTGCATCACGATTCGGTGGAGGCGCCCTTTGATATTTCCGATTTCGGATCCGAAATGTGTAATCATTCATGCAGCAAATATTCCGTATCCTAGTTATTTGTGGGAAAGTCCAGTCGACCTGTTTTTTGCCACTTTCGTGCCCGCACTTTGTTGTTGGTTTTTGAGGTCTTGCGGGGGTGAGTTTTCCACCTCGACTCTTTACATGCTGGCACTGGCGTCGCGAGTCCTTGCACACTCCTTGCACGCGCACTTACTGCTTGCACTGCCCGCTGGTATTGGTGAAGAAATCGATACGGAAACTAGGTATACGCATGCAAAATGCACAGCAGGTCTTCGTGAGTGGTGAACACCTAAAAGCCTCCACCCCTCGCTGAACAAGCAGTCTAGACTTGAGTAAGAGCCGAGAATACAAGAGCCAGGGAACGAGAGTTCTTGCCTGCAGTGTCATAAAAGAAAACGGTCACAAGAGGAGGAAAATGGCACAAAAAGAAGGCGACAGAGGCGAAGTAACACCGAAGCAGCGTGGAAAATGTGGACTTCAATAAAAATTTAAGTGTCCGCGCCGACTTGACGTTTATTTTGTCTTCCGGCGCAAATAGGACGCAAATTTTCAATTTTCTCCGCTTCGTCACGTCTTTGGCTTGACTGCAGTGGAAGCGCTGCGGAGGCGGCGATGTTGGACGTGAGACGTGGGCGACCATTGTTCCGGCCGGTCGCCTCGAGTCTCAACGCAGTCTTGATTAAAAAGAGGGAAAAATACCGCCGTGGGGCGTGAATTTTAACGGCATACTCCCGCAATCTGTATCCATTCCAAAGGAGAAGATTGAAAAATGATGAGAATCAGTGGTGCATTAATTAAAAAATATATAAAAATTTACTTGATTATTTATTCAAACAAGAAAAGGCGAAAATCTAAAATCTAAGGATGTTCTTCGGGGGGTAGAATTTAATATAATCTTCCTGCATTTGTAATTTTCGGCAAGACGCGCGGAAATTAATTAATTTCGCTTCATTCGCACCATGTTTGCCACCCACTGCCGCCGGTTGGCGGTTGACTGTGTTTGCATTAATTCCAATTTCTAATTATTGCACGCGGGTGGATGGGATGCGTGCGGCGCTGCGCACGAAGGCTTTGTCAAGGATGAGGACGAATTTAATTTGTTTCGAATTATCGAATGTGTCTGCCATTCGACGCGCCGAAGTCGGAATTAAACAAATTTACGCCCGACGCACACAGCACACAAGTGACACAAATTCGCAGAAAGCATTTGCACGTCTTGCCTTGTTAGCCTTCTTCAACATTTTGGAAATCTATTAATTCGGCAAGTCGTACTTTTCATCTAAAACGAGAAATAATTGTTTAATTTGCTTGTAAAGTCAATTGAAATTTAAGAAAGAAAACGACATCTGGAGGAAAAGTTTAATTATCGTTTGGCAATGGCTGTCAAAGAAAAACTCGAAGCATCTCGAAGTATCTCGAAGTCAAAAATCCCAAATGAGAATGCAGCACACAACTTTTGGCAGTCTTGAGACTTGTAAACTGTAGACTGTGGACAGAAGAACACATGGCCAAAAGTAAAACTTGCACTGTAAAGAACAAAACCAGCAAGAGAGCAGTTTTAATTTTATCCTCTTCAACTTGGCATTGCTTTTATGCTGCAATTCGTCGTATTTCTGTTTGCTTCATGCGCATTGCAGTCGGGAAAGAGGAGCGGCATTCATTACCATAGCCAAGAGCAGAGAGTAAGGGCGCAATACAAATAGACTCGCTGCGGATACACGCAGCAGGACAGAGGCAAATCACATTGCGAATTACACCAAGAATCTGTTAACAATGCGAGGGGCTGTGTGGAGCTAATCTTAGCGCGCTTGAAGCTTTTTTCGTCCTTTTTATTTTTTCAGCAGACGAAATGAGCTTGCTGTGCGCCTGCGGGTACTAAATTTATACTGCTCATTAATGCAAATAAACGGCGAAAAGTTCATAAAACCAATAATAAATTAAGCCACGGGCCCACATCTCAGAGAGGAAGGAATAATAAATCGCTGGGGGATGTGAAAAGTTCAAAAGTACAACTTTTTTCATGTCAAAATTTCAAGTGTTAAACACGACACGAGTATGTAAGACATTGCGCATGCGCAGCGTTTATACTTGGTCAGTGTGGTAACATGTAATTTGCAATGCAAATTTCGTATTCCAAATTCAGATTGTAAATTGCAAATTGCAAATTGGAAAATGCAAATTTGCCCAGTCGCACAACGTGTAAAACTATGTGATGCACACCCATTCCCGAAAGCATTGCAACGATCAATTGTCATGATCATGAATCATGACTAATCAATTGTTTGCCTTTGCCTAGCCTGGAGGTGCATGGCGATTTGCATAAGCATCATGTGAAACGAACTTAACAGCGATATTCTAGTATTCTAGTGACGCGAAAAATATTCTCTGGTGGCGGAGCGCGGCGCGGCGTGGCGTTTATTTATGCGACGCATGACGTTAATCGTTCCGATGACTGCTCGGTATGAACAAATGCCAATTGCAATAAATAATTGCACACGCTAAGCCACCCGAAAATTTCTTAATTTAGATGACGCCTGTTCGAACTCAAAGACAAAGTGATGTTCGTAAATTACAGCAGTTAGGTGACATTTAATTTATTTATTTGATATTCGTTAAGAAATACTATTTAAGA
>JARJDQ010022133.1:0-11483 GCA_030264215.1 Geostiba sp. GC000077
AATATGTAAGTTTATGAGTTATTGCTCATTGAAAATTGCCAATTATTTTTTCAAAATAAATTTTTGTTTTTGCTCGTTCTCATTTTTGAGTAATTGGGCGTTTAGTATAAAAATCACGTTGTTGACGAGATAAACCTAAAAGAAGCGATATCTTAAAAACTAAGGTCAAAAGGTAAATAGTTGTAAAACATGTTAGAGTCAAAATTCAATCTAAAATAGACTTCTTTTCGGTGTGCACTATTAAATGAACCAAATAATAAATAATCTTTGTATGTTTGTGTATAGCTCGGCATATCTACAGTCCGATAAAGATGAAATTTGGTTCATTCATAGATAATAGTCAGGAAAGAACATTGGCTATGTCTCGCTTTGATTCTCCGCCACTTTGACAATTTGTGTTGGTGGAGGCGCCGGGAAAAGACTGAGTTTTTATATTTGTCAATCTATATTTAGCATATTTCTAGACTTTGAATATGTCAAAAAGTGCTATCTAACGAACTAAAAAATGCAATCCCCATCTATTTGATAATTAGTTCTACCTCTTTTTGCTTGTATTTTCTGTACTATTAAGGTTGTGTTCTATCGTGGAATTATTATATGACAGCAGATATATTCCTAGAATATAGGACGCATGTATTAAAGCGAGCGGCGGCTGCTGCATCACAGCAGCTTACTTTCTTGCATGCTTGCCATGCGCTAACCAACGCTGACACACTTTGCCACCCCTACACCGAATGCAAATGCAATTGCAGAATGTCGACTCTCCGTTCGATTCTATTACAGCTCGCTCGCGCTGCCGAGAGCTGATATTGCAAGCTTTTTACGTCTTATTAAGCAGACTGGATTTCAATTATTTATGACTTACATAAATAACATTGTAGAATGTGGGAATATTGCAACTGCAATTTGAGGTTAAAACTGACATGAAACTGTATTTTCTTAGTGGACTTTTGCAAAAAACGAATAATTCAAAAGTGGCTGATGTGAATTTTGAGCGCGCCGGAGGTTCATCACTCGCGAGCACTTCAGCCCGGCGGGAAAGTCCTGTTTGCCCGAGATTAGAAGATACGGCACGCTGTCAGCTCGAAAGCTCGACGACGTAAGCTCCACCTCGCGGAATTGCAAAGCAGGCAATAAATTACGCATTATCATCGTTGCGATGCAACGCATCGCAAAATATCAACATTAAAAAAATCCCCTTTTCGAAAATACTACTATAGGTTTAGTTGGATGGGATAGATGGACGCTATGCCAAGAAGAATATTTGTACACATTTGTATAACAAATGAGCCTTGAAGACATTTGATTCTCTTATGGTACATTAACTCCGGACAATTATCGTGCGCTCGACACGTCACACGACGCTGCCTTGCCATTTGAAGCGTTGCGCTCGTTTTGCACCTGGATTCGTAAACAAGGATTCGTGATAAATGCTTCCACGTGTGTGTGTGGGTGACACAATTTGCTTGAAAGCCTAGCGAATGGCATAACTCTACTTCTACTACACTAGCTACCCTAGCACTATTAATTTGACACTAATTTTACAAGGGATAACACAATGGAATTAAAATTAACTAAAACTTCAACTTGTTTGGAATTTATATAGAGCACAAAGATGAGAAGTATTTATCATCGTTTCCTCTTGCATGTAACAAGGAAAATATGATTTAAATATTCATGATTCTCGCTCGTCAAGGTTTATATTTTTTTCTGGGGCGTTGGGAGAGAGATTCATTATGATCTCATGCACATTTCAACGCACAAAAAAGTCTTGAGTATCAAGTTATTTTAAGCGCTTTAAACGGATACTTTGTATACATTTTGCCGCAAAACGCCAGCTCCCGAAAAATGTGAACGCTCGAAAATCGTATGCTCCCCTAGAGCATTGTTACCAACACTAACTGAAAGCAGAAAGCCGCAACGCGAACGACAGTGGAAAAAAACTGCCCTCGCGCAATGCAAAACCTCAAAACGGGCAATGTGAAATGTAAAATGCGAAATGTGAAAATGCGAAAAATGCCCAAAAACGTAGAGGCCGACAATTGCGACGCTGGTGGAGGCGCTGGCGGAGGTGCCGGCGAGAAAACGACCAAACGAGCTCGACCTTCTTTTCTTATCTTTTATCTCTTTATGAATACAAAAATCGCGCATAAGAATCGCACGTTTGCGGTGAAGCGAGAGACCCGGCGTTGGCGAATGAGGAGAGGGGAGGGGAAAGGAAAATAAGCGTGCGGCATTATTTAAGCCGCAAATGATTATTTATTAGCTCGCTTTTTAACTTCCACGCTTCCAACACAAAGCTGGGCCCAAGATTTCGGGGGCAATGCGCCGTGGGGCAAAAATTATCTTGAGTGTGTCTTGTTCCAGCTTCCAGGCAGTATCAAGTTACTCACAGCACCTCCTCCCTTGAGGGTGAGGGGGGCGGGTGCAGCAATTAATAAATGAGGTTACACATTCAAGCATAGCCTCGCCGGGCAAGATGGTGGCGGTGTTGGATCAAGAGATCAGGCTCAAGTTTGAATGGAACACACATACGCACGGAACTTCACGTTCAGCGCTTTGGTGGATAAAGATAGAAACCTTCCCTGAATGTTTGGGGCTGGTGGGGTCGCGGTGTGTTGGAGTTGGTAAGGAGTTCGGTGGGTGGAATCCTGAGGGCGAGTCGCACTTCTCTAATCAGCATCGCCTTGGGGGTTTCATCTAATTCCCTCATCACGTATTAATCATCATTCAGAATGAGTGCTCGCTGCGGTGACGACGGCGGCGGATGGCGGTTGCGTGCAGCTGAATATCGGTTTGATTTTCGACTACCCCCTAGGCAAATTCCACGTCCCCCCCTCTTCAATGCAACACCAGCAGTAATCATGAGCTCCTATTCGTGGTGCTTGAGGTTCAGGTTCATTTGGAGTTGGATGAAGAGGTGGAATGATGAGCTGGTATAGCAGCTTCTTATTGACGCTTATGAGGTGAATATTCTTATTGAAAAATACCTCTAACCCTTTGCAGGTCATGAGTGATGAGTGAGAACGTGACGCAATGAGCTGTGCACCGAGAATAACAGCAGACAGGAGTGGGGAGTAACAAAGGAAAGCTTTGGAAAGGCATTTCACATTCAATGGTTGCATTCGCGCGTGTTTCAAGTGTCGGATTGCGTGAAAGCAGGCACGTTCGATCTTCACCATTGCGCACCTCGACAGTGTCTCTCCCTTCGGGTGGTGCGGCGCGCATGCATAAAATATCCACCACTTCACTTTACTCGATTGCATTTAATCCGAAACACTCATCTATGCAGCACATGCACGTCAGGCACGCTTTTTTTTCTTCAAACTGCTTGCATTCCAATGCAAGCAAAACGCAACCCTCTCAGATCGACAGATCAACACGTACGTTATACAAGTGCACACATATTCCATGTATGAGCTGTTGCACGCCATGCCTACAAAGTATAATTACACTTTTCCTCGTTAATTACGAAACACTGATTAATCTAGATCTAGAACATCAGGCCCATCTCTATAGCGGAATTACAACTCGTCACGCAGGAAAGCAAAATTCAAATGTGAAATTTCAAAATTTCAAAAGTGGCAACGGTTTGTAATTAACGTAATAAAATATAATTGATTGATATTGTCTGCGTCGGTGTGGTCATGTGAGGCACCTCATCCTTCCTTGGGGCGCGTGTGAGAGGGGGCGGGTCATGATTGATGGCGTTGCAAGAGGTCACGAAGAGTGAGCGTAATGCGATACGTCGTTATGAAAGCTCGAGGTACGAGTATGAACGATCACAGGCGAAACTTGACCGGATGTTATCGCCGAAACGAAAGATAGAGATACTGATACATGGTGTCAATTTATTTATGTACATATAATTAATTAATATGGCCGCTAATCCGCTGTGATAGTTGTGGCTTGAGGTTAGGTGGAGGGTTCACTGACCTGTATATCGGCTTGCTCTCCTGCACGCCATCTCGATACCAGAGGACCATGTAGACGCGATCCTCTCGCACATCCGGCTCGATGTCGCACGGCAACGTCGCACTCCGGCCGAGGACAGCGTCCACTGATGAATATCCCACTGTGAAAGAGAGATGCATAATATTAGCTCCTTTGTTGTGTGAATTCGGTGTGTTCATGATCGAGTGCGGAAGACATCTGGCAAAAATATGCTTATTTCCCATTCATGCCAGTGCGAAACGCTTTAAATACGAGTAGTAAGGAACCGCCCGTGGAGGCGGCGAGCGTTTATTGCGCGACGTGAAATTGGGACGCTGCGGGCGGGCTGGGAAAAATTGATCGTTTGCCCAAGGGCGACAATTACAGAGGGAGAAAAAAATTTAATAACAACACCAATTTACCATCACTAATACAATCATGTTCATGGAATCATTTCCTGCTTGCGATCCGCGGAAAATGAATATTTACGTTCTTGATGTTTATGATTATGGTAATATTTTAAACCGAATATTTTAGGCGTTCCAGCACAGCGCACCTCGATTTCATTGCGGATCATTTGGGATCATTACGGCTCATTTTAGAATTTCCTGGCTGACGCTTTTGAAGCCGCCTGCCAGTGCGAATGAGTTGTGCGAACACGCGAGGGTTGTTTATGCGTGTAGCCGTTCAAACTCGATTGGCGCGCTTGTTTTCCTTTAATAATGCACGCGGAATACTCGGCTATCTCCTCATCGTGCGCATCATTACGTGTCGCATAACTCAGGACTAATTGCAACACCGCGCACATCCCGGCGTTCGCAGGCAGCTTATACTGCTGCAGCCCGGCGCCTCCACATATTCACAAAGGTGTACTTAGCGCTTTGAGGTTGGGCACATTTTACACACTGTCAGTCATCAAAGCATCAAAAACACGAAATAATGCTCGAATGGATTTCCGATCTTATAAAGAATAGATAAGGATTGTGCAAATCCGGCGGTGTATATGTGCGAGGCCTTTTTCGCCGCCCGCCGCCAATCCAGAGTAGAATGCGTTGAATTGGGGGTTGTGCGGGTGGGATGAGTCGGGGGGAAGCGCGCGAGATTGGAAGCAATCCGAGCGATTTCGGCGCGCACAAAGAAGACAACGTTCCAAGCAATTACCGTGAAGAGGTCTGCGCGCCGCGCGCGAGATCACTCGTCGCCAGCCGCGCGCGCCCGCCGACAATGGAGGCGGCTGGAGGGCAGGCGAAGAGGCGCGCACTTTCAGCACATTCAGCGCATTCACCAGCGGCGGCGGCGACGCACAACAAATGCGATGGGTGCCGAAAACCCGCTCCGCACTCGCTGCGCGCACACAGCGGCCATGTTGTAGTTTATTGTGGGGAAGGCGCGACGAAACGTCGCCGTGAATTATAATTATTCAACTAAATGGATGTTGAAGGGAGGCGCGCACACTGCGCGTGCAATAAACGCACAAAACCGCGACACGGGAACGGCGTGACGACGGCAGACACAACGATGGATATTTATTGTTTATTGTCTCCAAGGCGTAAGGGGACATTACCTCAAGTCTAACCTAATCTTAAACCATTTGCACAAAAATTCCTAACTTTTTACTAAACGACTATTAACACATAAATATGAACAACCATAATTATGAAATTAGAATCATTGGGAAGAGTGCCTCTAAGATGTAAGATTTTGAAAAAATAATTTGCAATTTTCAATGAGCAAAAACTCATAAATTACATAATTGTGAAATAAAAATGTCATCGTGGTAAGTTGGCAAATTTCATGCCCTTTCTAGCGATGCAATTGAAAGTACAAAATGTTAGCAAATTCATTACGCAATCCACAAATATATCATCAACAAAAACACATTTTGGTGGAGGCGCCGGCAAAAGTATGCGTTCTCCATTAGAAATGTTGTACAAGAAAAAACGCATGCTTAGATTTTTCTACAATTTTAGTATGTTAAAAAGATACCCTCAATAAAATAAAAATTTTCAACCCCGTCCTTCCCGTCCTTGTGTACTAATCACTGAAATTCTGTTTTGTCAGATAGTAAGAAAGTCAAGTGTTTTAAAGGGTTTCCAAAGCAAAGTGTCAACTTGATTCGAAACAAAGCACCACAGAGTTCATTTACTTTTCCCGCCGCCAGCTTGATTAGTAACACAAGACGGGCGGGTGTAATTACACATCGAATTAGAAATATATCTCGACGATTAATAGACATTAATTATCCAATTAGCCGGCGCGGCGCTCACACAACGAAATTTTGGCGCACCGCCCTATACATTCCGGCCGCGGCGGCAAGGGCGGCAACGGCGGCGACGGCGGCTTAAGCTTCCGAATTTATATCGAAATCGGAAGCTCCCTGCTCTCCAAACAACTGCGCACGATTCGAATGGCTGAATGTTTCATTGCTCTTCAACTCTTCAAGTCTTGGAACACTCGACTGTAAGGGTGGGTGGTTGATTAAATACGAAGTTTCAAGTTTCGAAATTAAATATTACATACCTGTATAGGCTTAGTGGCGTGAGGGTGGAAAATTGCAAACCTCTATCTTACGCGAATGGTAAAAATTACGTAGTATTTAATTTCGATGTGAATACAAATTGAGCAGCGTGCAGAATTCAATTGCATTGAATGGATAATGCGCATCGCGCATTGAGGAATAAATTGCGCGCTAATAGGATACGAATCTCGAGCAGTACAGGCGCTGACAGATTGTGCTGCGAGTTATAGAAAGTACGCAAGACGGCTCGTTAGGGGCGAGAATAAAGCGCGCCTCCTTCATTGCGATTTCTTCCGCGCCGTTGCGCCACCGCCGATGCTTCAATTTTATTATATTAAAGACCGAGTCTTGCAAATCTCGCCGATGCCATGCCCGCGAATGCGTCGCCTAAGAGAGCTGCTGGTGATCGCCCTGTATCAAGAAGGAATTGCACAAAGGAACGAAATTAATTTCAATTTGTTCTGCTGTTTATATACGCATACTATTGCAGCGCCCGATTGTGTAGCGTGTGTATCGTACGTATTCTTCGATTAACTTCTGTTCGAAGCTGTTTGTTTCGTTCTCGGCTCCGACTCCGACCACCGTAAACAATATTGTTTAATCAGACAAATCGGATATCGCTCCGGACTCGCAACAGCCTGCAGGCGCTGAGTTTGAGCGCCATTTGTAAAGAAACCCACCACTGCGAGCAGTCCTCCTCACTCTACCACAACCATGAAATTCACCAGTTCCGGACAGTGCGAATCCAATGCCGATGCAAGTGCGTTGTAGAAGTAATAATTAATGAGTTAGATAAAGCGTTGAAAATGCGCATCTCCCGCTACCAGCAAGAGGAGACGTTGCGTTGGAAGGAGGAGGGCGGAAAAGGGTTTGAGGAGGCAAAACGGCGTAATTAACTAAGTTGGTTACGATAATTAAATTTATAGTAACGAATACGCCAAAAATACCTTCGGGCGCAATCCCGTCTCCGGAAATTAGAATCCGCGAATCTGCAATCCGACTTCCGAAATATTTCAAACACCCGCGCAAACTTTACCCAACAAGCGAGAACCACGATCAGCAACCCAAGAGAAAATGTTTTATTTACTCCCCTTCCCCTTCGCCCGCTTATTCCCATCAGTTGGTGAAATGTACAAACTGTAAAATTTAAGTTTTGTGCGCGGAAACGCGTGCGGCAAATCGAACAACTTCGAAACGCTGAAGTTCCTACGGTTGGTAAGGTACAACCTGGGTTTATCTCACGGATACGTCGCCTCTCTGGCTTTCCTGCGACGTGCGTTTTACGACCACTTTCATATCTCCCCTCGCCAATCCCGCGGATGAAATAAAGTGCGTGACGCGTCGCCGCCAATGAAGGATGTAACAAAGTGCTGACGTCGAAGATTCTAATCTCTCGGAAACCCGCACTCCCAGTCATTGCATCTCAGATCTCACCAAAGCAAATGCATCCAGATGGGATTCTTGGAATCGGTGTAATACCAGTGGTCAACATCATGGGGTAGGAATCACAATCCCTCTCTTACTCCAGGAATGCATGTTTGCCTTTGCAGCTGACCGCAACAAATCTTACCGGACGCCAGAATAAACCTCAAGCCCCCATGCCCACCAAAACCTCAAGCCAAACTTAATGCAGCCCCAAAATCTAACCTGGATGTAAATTGTAAATTGTAGGAGTGTCAGCGATGGGTAAACCGACTAGTGTCATTAGGATTTGAGGTTAGCTCCGTGGGGACTTGAGTGCTACACTACATGCCCATTCCTCTCACTAGTTGCCTCTCACAGGTCCAGCGAGTCCGTCGAGTCCACTGAGTCCACACGCAGCGAGCAAATATTAGTAACCCTCCAAGCACTTGGTAAATATTGCTTCTATATTACTTCATGCGCCAGCGACGCAGCGAAATTTCCATTCTGGAAAATCGTTTTATATTATTATACAATGCGCTCGCGCAACATAGGACGTCATAACCGTTTGTTTGGAAGCGTTGCTGTTTTCTACAGTTTTATATCTTATTACCACGACGTCGTAGCGCATTACGAATGCTGAGGCACATCAGAATCCAAATAAATAGGAACATAATGGTATGCAGCGTGTTCGAATGGTTGCTTACATCTTGAGATTCTTCATCACATTATGGAAGCACCCGCGGGATAGAGTCGCTTAAATGCAATACAGTACATTATTGCTTATTATTATTACTAGCGACTCACTTACCAAGTTGGGAAAGAAAGATTTTAAGTAGATTCCCCAAAATTGCATAAATTATTTTAGTGAACCGTATAAATATTCATTATTCAAATCGTCTATATGATAGTAACATTTAATAGAATAGTCTCGCAAAATACGTATAAAATTTACATTCTGTATTGATTATGTTAGTAGTGAAATTGCTAATGAATATATGATAACATTTTCCGAGCTAAAAACGACAATATTACCGTATTTGTATTCAATCATTACTGTAAATGTAAATCAAAGCATTTCAACATCGTGACTGAATTGCTAAATGTATTTTTAATATTGTATCAATGTCTAGCCTAATAATGCAAACAAAAAATAATTACTTACTGCACTAATTGCACAATTTTATTTTTATCACATTAATTGTAAACTCCTCCGAGTATAAATAAGCAAACATGCTAATATTGTGCATTCAAATACTAGTAGGTACAACTACTCCAGTTAAACCTGTAAAGTCTATCTGAAAATGGAAATGTTAAAATTGACAGTTTTGGTTCTAATATACCAACTGAATATTGTAAATAGCTACTTAGATCCAAATAATAATGCTTGCCCGTCTTGGTCACAATACAATTTTCGAGCATTTAACTCACAGTGTCGATACAATCCAGATGGAGACCTCTCTTTGGTAAGACATTTTTAAACTTGTTCTGTTTTCTAATTTGGAATCAATCTCCAGGAGGAAATTGTATCCAGCTATAACTACACTGCACAACCTAATACTGTTACCACCAAGGATAATTATAATCTAATTCAATTCAATATTAAAAATAATGGGCCAAGCGTGCTCTTGATTCATGGCATTTATCAAAATGCCAAAGCTTGGACCCTGCAGGGACCAAATAGCTCTTTGGCGTTCATTCTTGCTGGTTCTGGATATAATGTCTGGTTAGCTAACTTGAGGGGAACTATATACAGTTCTAACACCCACTATGCAGACGATTCCAAGGAATATTGGAATTTTACGTAGGACCCTATCAAGTCTCTTCTGTATTAGGTATTAAATGTGTTGTTTTAGTCCGCATGAGATGGCTATCATTGACATACCAGCCATTCTCGAATACATTTACAATGTTAATGGTAATCAACAAATCCAAGTTATTGCTTACTCTATGGGCAGTACCGTCATGTTGATCTACTCTTCAATGATGCCCGATCATGCAGATAAATATGTGGTGAACCAGACCCTCCTGGCGCCTGTAGCTACATTGAACAACCTGCAGACCCCGCTTAGGTTTCTCCCGTACGTCTGGAATACACTTGGCACTGGATTGGAGGATTTCAGCCAATTTTACATAATGAAACCTACCGCTGCTTCAAAGGAAGCAGCCGTGATCATGTTTACGCCAACTACTATTAATGTCCTTGCATTTCAAGAAATAATAGGAGAACTGTTTGGATATACGTGCCAATTGAATTCTGACACCTTTTACGCTAATGTTAAAAATGGCGGAGATGCCATTGGCGTATCTGTTTTGAACTTCTATGATAATATTGAGAAAAAGTGGTACTTTGTTGCATATGATTACGGCAGTGATGAAGCAAACAACCAACATTATGGCACTTCTACACCCCCAAAATATCCAGTCGACAAGATCCGGATTCAAACTACTTTAATATACGGCGAGAATGATCAGCTTGCAACACCTGGCGTAAGTAACTTGACTGATAAATTTCCTAAAATCTCAAATATTAATTTCATGATTTCAGAATGTAGAAACTCTACGCGCTCAAATGAATCCAAGTCCTTGCGTTGTGAGGGTTCCAATGAACGAATTCACACATTGGGACTTCATCAATGCCAAAGATGTAAAGAATACTTTATATGATAATTTGGTTAATCGAATCTTGAAAGGAAATTGCTTTAGTGATAATCCCTTCTCATGTTCTGGTAATAATATTATTTAGGATAAGAAACAAAATTTACTTTCATATAATTCATTCCCAATATAAATATCTTATCCATATACATTTCCTGTAAATATGACGATAACGAAGTGGGACGGCATGGTAGCCTGAATGGTCATGAATTACAATTTACCAGCACTGTAACTATTACCCTCATCTATAACAATAATATGGTAGAAGTTTTAATCAGACTAACAATTCACCAACAATGATTGTTACTGTTACTGTTAGTATATATATAAAATAGAAGTAAAAAAGTATGTTATGAACAATGTAGATAACTGTTAATTATTTTTAGACACGTATGTTATGAATGTTAACGAAGCGACAGCACACATCCCTTATATCAGATCACACTGCTGGGATGCTGAAGCGCACATATGTTCCTCTCCTTATTTATTTATTCTTTTTTTATTGACCACTTATTAATCAAATCGCAATGTTTCTCTCCTTCTATAAATTGTAATCAAAGTTGAATAAATAAATAGTGTATTCTTGAAAAAAAAATATATCAGTAATAAGTTCTAAATTATGTAAAACTGGTTGTAATAAGAATATAGGTATATAAATGTAAAATATCTTGGTTATTCATCGCATCATTAATGTCATAATTGGATTCAATATTCTAATATTCCAGGAACTTCGGAAAATTTCCACCTAATGAATATACTAGGTTAAAATATTATACCAGTAATTTTGTTTTTTTCGATTAATCCAAACACTTTTAAATTAAAGCAGAAGTGTTGCTAATCGTTGACGTCATTTTTGACTATGAGTGACCCGGGTTTTGTCAGGGTGTCCCAAGTTAAATTCGCACCTCAGTTTTGGATAGAAATACTGTGCATTTAAAAAAACTATGTTAATAAAAGTTGTGTAGAATTGAGA
>JARJDQ010022139.1:0-31050 GCA_030264215.1 Geostiba sp. GC000077
TTGTGGTATTTTTTCTTAAACTATCGATATTTTGCAATTTTCTATTTGCAAATTTAAAGTGCTAATAAACAATTGCAAACTATCGATACATTGAGAAAAAATACCACAATTTTGAGGTGGAAATCAACGAACTAATTCTTATTTACTATGTAAATATTCTCTTTCTACGAATTATCCGTTAATTAAAGATTTTATTTTGAAATTTCAATTTCTCGAAGACATGAAGGAAAAGAATTATTTAAACAATTTTCCCTAACCCCTTTAATCATCCTCAATGATGCCTCCAGAGGAAATTACTCCCTGTATAAATACTACTGTAACCATCAAAATTTTGAGTTTTCCTTCCTTCAACTCTCAGATTTTCCAAAGCTCATGGCGTCCTGTACTATCGAACGCACTTACAATTCAATAGTCTAAATTTAACATTTAAAAAAGCCGAGTAATAATAAATTATACTAAGCAAATAAATTCTTCTCTTTAAAGGAATAACAAGTCTAAAAAAGAAAATCCGATCTGCATTGTGATCACACCGTTCAGCAGGAATTAGCGCCAGGCGCAAGCTGCACAGCGCATCGAACCTCCAAGATATAAACATCCAGATCGCTATCAATAACCGTTAACTGCTTAACAGCTATTCATTCCTGCCGGCTCGCATTACAATTCGCGCTGCCGCGCGATTCCCGTGCCCCGAGCCCCGAGCCACGAGCCCCATTGTGTCATCGCGCCCCGTCGTCATTATCGCAATGATAAATCGATATTTATGGTTCACTCGGCTTTCCAATTCCTTGCGCGGCGAAGACGTTCCGTTCCCTAATATTGATCCATGATATTGCACATTATAGCCGCACGTTTTCCGCCGCCTTTTTCCCCCCGCTCTCTCCGCCGTGCTGTGTTATCTCTAATCTCCTGGTCCATCACTGATGCGGACGCAAACAATAATCCATCGATTAAACAAGACGTCAAGGCATTAAAAATAAATATTGTACTTGTACTCAATGATTATTCGAGTTGAAACATATTTGCACGAACGTTTAGGTATAGCTTTCAACGTTTTATGTTATTGGCATGCCGGCCGCATTTTTCGCAGGTACAAAATACATACTTTGTACATGCGTACGTGCTGCAGCGTACAACCTGTAACTACACATTACACACATGTAGGTGTGTAGGTTGTACGAATCGAACGCGAACGCTTGGCTTGTTCGTGTGCTTTTTTTTTTCTTCCTTCTTGCCGCGTTCGTGCACGTTTCGCGTTTCATTCATTCGCGTTCCGTGTTTTTGTTGCCCTCGCCCACCTTTTTCTCTTCGGCTCCTTCCATTCACTCGCGTCCATTTTTTTTCTCGCCACTTTTCTTTTTCTAATAATACACCCGGCTAATACTTTGCGCTTTGCTTATTTCCGTATTTCCTTATTCTAGGAAACTCCACACGTGCCGTTCGTGCTTTTTGTGTTTGCTCTTTTGTGGCGCCTCCACCATCGTGTAAGAATATGCAATTTGTGCTTATTTTTCCGCTGCGCCAAACGAGGAAATGATCCATCCAACGAATGAATCATGGTGTTATTTGTGCTATTTGATTATTCATTACTCATCGTGCATCATGCATTTACACTCATCATAATATCACTGCCCGACTGTCCGTGTGTGTGTGTGTCATTGCGCATCAAGGTCGGACGTGGACAATTTTCTCATTTTTCCGCCGCAATTTCGAATGCGATTGATAACATTATGCCTCGCTGCGCCGTCGCATAACAGCGTTGTTGTTGCGCATCACGCCTGTTTACTCAAAACGTTAAACGATGCATAACTCGGCGTCTATTTAACCGCAAGCATGCGCATGAATCACGCATCGCTACAATCATCACGAGTACTGAGCGGGCCTGCATGCTGCGTATGACCATGGCATACCGACGAAATCGACAGTCACGCTTCCACACGAACACTTGCTTGCATGTGATGCGAGTTGGGAGTCGACTTTTAACTAGTTAATTAATTAATGAAAAACGCCAAGCCTCCGAGTGCACTCCACGCTGCTGGCAAAGACGCATTCATTAATACATGAATGAATGAATCCTACAAATATCAACAAGGTGACTCATTAATTATGGACGCTATAGCTATATGAATAGAAGTGCAAGTTACAAGTACCTCATAATTTAGGCGCTTAATAGAGTCAAATTTCAAGATATCGCATCTTTTAGTTTATTTTTATCAACAACGTGATTTTATTTACTAAACGCACAATAACTAAACAATTAGAACAACCACAATTATAAAATTAACATCATTGGGAAGAGCGTGAAATTCCCTTTATTTTGATATATTTCACAGTGCATGTACTATGCTACAACAAACTACAATTAAATACATACCACTCATTGGCAAGAGAAACAAACATTTATTTTGAAAAAATAATTGGCAATTTTCAATGAGCTATAACTCATAAACATACATATAATTGTATTATAATTGTTGATCGTATAAGTTGGCAAATTTCATGCCCTATCCAGCGATGCTATTGCATGTACAAAATGTTAACAAATTAATGACGTAATTAGCAAATGTATCACCAAAGTCCATAAAATTAAATTGTTGGTGGAGGCGCCGAGAGACGAATGTTTTTACAATTTGAAACTTTGAGCAAGAAAAAAACGCATTTTGCATGCACAGATTTTTCTCGACTTTTAGGAAATTAGTTCCATTTTCCTGTACTATGGTGTTTGATAAACTTTTACCTCAATTCAGCGCCTCACGAATCTCCACAGTTGTTAGGTTGTTACATCGTGAGATGGTGTGACTTGGTGACAAACTGAGACAAAAGCACTTGCTACCCAATTAGCGGTAGTTACGTGTGTCGCTTCTGGTCATGATGGATGTTTGGTGAGGTAATGCAGGCGAAAACAATGTGCATCGGATGACCAGCCAGGAGTCAGGGACCAGCCGATAATTAGCCGACTGGCCCGCGCTCGCGCTAGTTATGCTAATTAATAATAACGTTAATTAATTTATAATCTCCCCGAGTGGTTGTTATCGCACCTTGTGCCGCCATCCGCCAACGAACCGCATCTGCCCAGCCTCCTAACCCGCCAGGGCGGAAGCAGATTGCGGACTGAGGTGAGGTGGGAAACTTGAGATCCACTTGAGCCTCCTTTGGCGCTGTGCAAAGGGTGTAGTATAGTTGTAGTTGTAGTCGATGGCTAAGTTGTAATTGAATATTCCTTGCTCAAAGGTAAATCACGATTAATTATAGTTATTGATATACCGGGTGGACACGACCACTCGTACCAGCCATTTTTCTCTGGTGTATGAAGACCTAGAACTTCCGTAAAAATATAGCTATACCCAAAGCGTATAGGTGTTGAATTCAATGGTGGCAGTGCGGACTTCCGGAAGTAACCGGAAGTATGTGCAATTGCACTCAACTTCAGAATTTTAAATGGTAACATATCTTTTTTATGGTATTGCCTTAATAGACAATTAAGAAAGAAACCACTTTTGAATTAAACTTTTTTTGTAACTCTAATGGTTTGCGAGATACAGAGGAGTAAAGTTTTATTGTCAACTTTGTTTGTAATCATTCTTTTGTTTTAATTTAAGTTGTAATTGAAAGATTATTTAATTTGTTACCTATTCCTATTGAAATTTTTGATCCATTGGCAATATCGGAGGAGGTCTTCATACACAAGAGATAAATGCCTGGTACCGGTGGTCGTGTCCACCCGGAATAGGTATGAGAAGCGGGACAGAGTATACGCATGAAAACTAAAATGATGTTTGTTTGGTTGCCTAATGCACGTAAAACAAGATATTGCACATGCAAGAATGCCGTTTGGGTCCAGACCTCGAGACGTCGGGTGTTGGCTTTACGGACTTTACGGAAATAGTCCCCGACGCTGCAATATCTGCAGTGGTAGAAAATGCACTCAAGGATAACGCGTTCCCCCAAAGGAATACACCTCTAGACGCATCGCATCGGCTCTTTGCTCTTCGTCAATAATATTACCGGGATGTTCGGCTTCCGTGCGTCCTGTGTTTGCTGGTGATCTAATAAAATAGGATCAGCGAAATCCATCGTCGTAGAACCCAGCTAGGGAAGGCAGCGGGCACAAAAAGTAATATGAAGTCGTCTGGATCGAAAATTATGAGGAGAAAAATTTTTACTTTTGGGTCAGTTGTGTTAAGGAGTTAGGGAATCAGAATCAATTTTCGTCCGTCCTTAAGCCCGAACCGGGGCCAACCCACGGGCCACAGGTTATTGGAATGCACCGCGACCCTCTTCAATACCAGCGAAGGTGATGAAGGTAGGGAATTGCAAAAATTGCAAAAAAACAGACTTCGCGAAGGCCCGAAGGCGAATCTTATCAAAATGTAAATCGACGGTCATCTTCTTACTGCTCGGGTCCTCATCATCACCTGAGGAGGTTCTCTTATACTCTAGAATCCACACCGCCTCTCCGCCACACCTTTCACTCCAAACGCGCAAAAATATACATTTTAATAAGGATCCCAGATCAAAACTCGGTTGGGTGCAGCATCTGCGAATAATTTTGGTTTTGTTGGACGTTGGAGCTTGGGAGTTGTGGCAAGACCACAACTTGCACTCAGAGTCCATAAATTACGCCCGAAAGTCTTCTGAATAAACACCGGGCCGAATGCAACAGCACTTGCAATTGAGAATTTGCACACAATGCGTGTGCTGACGCTGACTCGCGGGGGCCGGGAGGGTGTTGGTTAGTGGTTGACTGGGGCACGCGGATGCACAACGGTCGCGACGCCCGCAAGTCCATTATTTATACACGACGCGCCCCGCCAACTGCATAACTGCTATAAACTATAATTCGTGTAATTCGCGGACGGGGCGCACTCCCAAGGACCAAAAACCAAAATACCAAATCCCAAAGTGACTATCATATCCACTATAGCAACGTGGCGCCAAACAACTTACAACAGTAACTAAAAGTTTATAACCAAGGGATCATAATTTCTGATTGAATTTTTCAATTTATAATTTTTTCTCTGAGCTGGTAAATTGAAAGAAGTTGCTCCTTACTCGCGCATCTGCTTAGTGTCCTCTGTCCTCTCCTCCTCTCGAAACTCGCATCTCCCCATCACACGCTATAAATAAGCCCCCTGTTCCATGGTAAAGCTTTCTTCATAGACTCGACTGTCACAAGCTGCAAGCCGGGCGAAGAAAAAAAAAACGATCTAAAACAGTGTAACACTGTGCAGCAGGCACTGCCTGCCAAGCCTGCAGGAAAGGCGGCAATCCAGCGTGATTGTTATGTAACGCCGACGCGACGCCGCCGCCGGTCGCAGACACGCCATGGTTGTTAGCAGACTTTTAGACTTTCAGCGCGCGACTGCCGGCGCGATATTAAATTAAAACTTGATTAATAATACGTGTACAGCGCGTAACAACGCCACCCTGTGTGATCGGGTATGCATCGCACGTTTGCGCTACCTTCCCACCCAGCCAACGACACCAACACCCCCCCTAGGGTGTGCAGAATGGCTTCTCTTCCGCCGGCCACCTACTTTTACATCCGGCGCCGATGAAAATTGCAGCCCGACCAGATGTTTGATAATTTCATTCCGAGGAGGTGTCCCGGTGTCCTGAGCTGATCAGCTCTTCCACTAACTAGAGCGCACGCCAACCCCCCTGCTCCTGCGGTCGCCGCCGCCGCCACCGCCCGCTATTGACGAAACGTGCGTGCTTTCGACATGGACGAGACTTCGAAATGAAATTTCATGCTGGCGTGTGCCTGTCACACACTGCTTTAATGCTGGTGAAAAAAAGTGACTAACGAACTGCCGCTGCATCAATGGTGTGAAAATTTGATCGAATTCTTGACTTGACAAAATTATCAATCACTCTCGTTGGAAGACGAGTTTAGATTTGAAAAAGTCATGCAGTGGCTCTGCAACCAACTGGGCGATGAATATGTAGCAGCTGGTCAGCCAACTGGCAAGCGCACCCGTCATCAGCAGATCTTCCACAGCACAGCACAGCATCTGACACCTTCCCAAATTGTCACCCAGGATAGCAGAATCAACATCACATCCAACTAATGGGTATGGGTACTATTGGCATATTAATGGTTTGTCATGTGTGGGGTGTTCAACCAATCATCGTTAGCGCATTAAAAATGTTAATTACGGCACGGCGAGGTCACAGTGAACGAGATGACATGCTCGATGGTCCAGGTGTCACCAAAACGCGCCGAACCCAACATTCCCCCACATTTACAAACATCCAGCGACACGCCGCGTATTTATTTACGGCTCGCATTTAATCGCACAGTATTATATTCGGTTGTGTTCAGTATTTTTGAGGTTTTGAAAAGTAATCAATTGCACAGTAAAAAATTAATAAACGTTCAGTATTTAAATACATTTTGTTCAGTATAAAGCGTTCAGTATTAAAATATGAATTGTTCAGTATTTTGAAAAGTAAACATAACCAGGGGGTTGATTAAGCCGAACTATAACGAATCCTCCAACCTGGAAATAACCTGACCCCCTGACCCCCTGGAAATAATCCTCCACACAGGGAGCCAGGGGGGTTGTTAGACCAGGGGGTTGATAGACCAGGGGTTCTCCGTGACTCCCCAACTGGAAACAATCCTCCCACAGGGAGCCAGGGGGGTTGATAGACCACGAGGCGGAAACCATGTGCGGAAACAGAACGGCTGGGTTGTATCCGCCCCTGGGCTTGTATCCGCACGCCGCACGCCCCTGAGTTGGCACAATGTAAAATAAACAAGTCTCTTTATTTACCGCCACAAACACAGAACGACGGGACACAGCCAATGGTCAAAAAGGGCACCGTCGACGAAGAGAAAACTAAACATCATCACACTGCATCGATGTCCGCGACTCGTAGTTGTTAATTTCCAGTATTTCGAAATCCAATTATTTATTGACGTGTAATTTATGTTAATTAACCAGCATGGACACGGGCACCGTCGAACATGGAACTTTCGAGTCTGCTGCGCATGCCTAATGTGGGAACACACACAATACACAATAAAATTACCAATTTTTTAGTTATTTATGAAATTTGTGTGTAAAGTTTGATTTTAAGATGCGAGGTCGAGTATTTCGCAACAAACGTAGAATTACATACAATTTTTTTTCTACGACCACCTGTAATATTAATTTCAAGTGCAACTGACTGTAGGCAACTTCTTCTGCAATTTCATTACGAAACTAGTTGCTTATTGAATTCATTAAGATACTCCATCATTAAACTGGAACTTTACGCATTGTATGCGATGTCATAATGACCAGTTTTAGAGGTCGTTGTAGAAAAAATTCTTTTTGACATCACGTAAAGGTGAATTCATCGATAAAATGATGGGAATTTTAAATTTTGAGAATGTGGAATTTGGAATTTGGACCAGTAATGCATCAGCGTTGAAACAACGCACAAGCTTACAAATTGAATACAACATTGATCATGATCAAATTCTGTGACCACATGACCATGCTGCGAGAGTTTTTCGACGCTTTCAATCAAAAGTACATTAATGCAGCGCCAGCTCTCAGCGAACGCCGAGAAGCATTAACAATCGGCTATTCAGCGCGCTCTCACTCTGGAAGTCTGGAGTGAAACAAATTCAAGAATCCAACACAAAGATGAAGGAAGGCGCAACCAGAAGGGAATCAGGGAATCAAAGAACAAGTAAATTTTCAAAAAATGCCTTTAATAAAAGCACGTCTTTCATTCGAATCCATTTCGCATTTCTTAACATTTCTTGGACATGCTCCTTGTTCCCTGGTATTAGCACCAGACCTGAATGTGCAAGGTTTACTGCCTGTCTGCTTCAAAATGTCCCCCTTCCTTTTTTTGTAGACATTCATCAATTAAACATCAATCAAGCTCAAGAACAACAACCAGACAAAGACTCTTCTATCTCAACTCTCAGAGCCGCAAAGCCGCAGAGATGCTGAGAACTAGGCGTATAAGTTGATAACATTATGAGTTAGCATACGCTCACACGTCATAAATTATATCCGAATTTAATTAGGCGCGCCCGCATGCACGTTGCGTTTACCCTAAAAGTAGTAAAGTGGTGCTAGTGAAGGAGGATGCTAGTGAAGGAGGCTGGCAGAGGCACACATGCGACGAAACGTGGCATATTTTAAATTTCGCGGATGAGGAGGCCGCAGACTTGGTGAATTGTGGGTGTAATCCCCTAACGAGGACGACGCTCCGAGATAAAATGCAAATGAGGCCCTTCCCCATGGCCCCGCAGACTCTAAAGTCTCTACGAGTCTTTAGACCAAGAATGCACCTAAAACGCACCAAGTTGCACGCGGTTGTATCGCGCAATCAATGTGAAATATAGGAGTCGGTAAGTAATTTGATTCTTTATTCTCCATTCTCGAAGCAAGGCCTGTGACAACGTAAAAAGTGTGCGTTGACCTGGTCGCTGGTCACACACCAACGTGGGAAATGAGAATAGTAAGCGAATAAAGTATGATTCATAGTTCGACTTTTGTCGTAGTCTTAATCGTAGTCGGAACATAATCTTAGCCGGAATCTTAGTAGCCATTCATAGTTCTATAGTGCATCGTAAGAGCTCAAACGGCTGAAACCGGTGAGTGAAACCGGTGGTTAATAATTCTTAGGACTAAAATTAAGATTAAAACTACGACTAAAATCGAACTATGAATAATACTTAACCCACGTGGGACGAGGGACTACGATTACTACCAAGAAGGCACGAAAGAGAGACCTGCAGAGCTAGTCTTTGACCAAGCCGAAGTAATTAATAATAAAATCAGCGTGAAGGTGTTGTTGCAATCAAAACCTCAGTTCCTCAGTATTCTTTGGGTTTTAAAGCCAACTCCGAATCTAACGTTTGTTCTGTGTGGTTGAGTTGAGTTCGTCTGTTGACGCTTTGAACCGAATAATCGCGCGCACGAGGAGCATCTTCTTCCCTTCGCCTTGATACTTTCAGTTTCAATTTCTTCGGGTGCGCGCTCGTTACCTTCGTTACGCAGCCAAATTTCTGGCGAGCCAGAGGCACCAAGAAAGGAGCTATCAACGCACGACACACGGCCGATGAAAAGAAAAGCCCTGCCCCGACAGGATGGATGGAAGAGGGAACCAGCCGAGCATGTGGCCTCCCTGAAGGCACAAGCCTTGTGCTCGAGCATGCCGAAGAGATGAAATAAAACGCATGCATAAACACACAAACAGCGCCCAAAAAAGAAGACATCGCAAAGAAGCTGGCTGCTCCGGCTGCCAGATCCCGCAAGACCTGCGTCATACATGCGGGGGGAACGAAGAGAAGAGAAGACCAATGAGTTTCAGTGTAAATGTTACCGTTAAATGATGGAAGTCTGTTATTCTATGAAATAACTGGCTTCCGTAGCAATTATTTTCTATGCATTAACTAGTTATTCCGTATAATACATAACCAGGGGGTTGATTAAGCCGATCTATAACGAATCCTCCAAACTGGAACTAGGGGGTTGATACGCCAGGGGTTCTCGGTGATCCAGGGGCCAGCTGGAAATAATCCTCCCACAGGCATCCATGCAGGGCGTTGATAGACCAGGGGGACGGAAACCATGCGCGGAAACAGCCCGGGTGGGATGTTTCCTCCCCTGGGTTTGTATCATTTCATACTTCAGGTTATGCATTTATATACTTTAAAGAGTTGGCAAAAGTTAATTAATAGAATAACTAGTTAATCTGTGAAATAGAAAGCTATTCTATACTGTGACTGCGTAATATAGTTATTTTATGAAATAGCTAGTTATTTCATATATTAACGAACTTCACGGTTTAGAGGTAAAATGTCTACTATATCTAGTAACTACAGCTACAACATTTATACTTACATATCATGCTGGTTAAGAAGCGCACAAGTGAAACATTTGCCAAACGTTGCAGTCCACAGCAGCATGTGAAGAATCTGTTTGGCATTGGTAGTGCGCACACATCGGTTACAGGGGTTACATTGTGCGATATTTCCACGCGCGAGACACGTAACGAATTTAACTGCCAAACGCGTTAATTTATTTTACTTAGGCGCGCTGTGTGTCGCACTCGCCGATTCAATATTGGGTATAAACATTAGATATATCACTCGAGATGCGAATTTTCGCACGGCAACGCTTCACGTACGCATATATAATATTAAAATGGCTGCGCCGCCGCTACGCCACAATAAAACTGAACGCTGGGAAAATTTACGAGGGACGTGAAAAATGCACATTCCACTGCGAGCCATCGCTGAGATTAACATGGATGTGACAAATTCCAAAGCGCAAGTAATATAATATATTTTATAAATCGGAAAATCGACTTGTGTATAAAAAAAGGCAAAAACCTAACCTAACATTGTTGAGAAGCTCTTTCAGCAATTTTCCCATTTTTCAATCTCAGCATTTTTTTCCTGGGAAAATACAGCTCAACACAATGAAAAACTTCAAGGACTTCGCGACGTAATCAACGAGAGTCGTGCAAATTATCATAATGTTGACTGTTTGAACGTTTAAATGTTTAATGTATAATCTCGATTAGAATTGACTTTGTTTAAACGCGACGTTCCGATGTTAGTAATAGGTAAGATGGTTGACGGATGACGGTTGATGGCCGATGGCGGTAACTGCGATGACCATGCTGATGTGAATGTCGTCCGCTCCGGAGTTACATGTCGCGCGAGCAAATATTTGACACATCACGTCGCGAGGAAATGTCACCGAACAACTTCGGACTCGATTGCTACGCAAACAGTTTCCAATATCATTCATCACTGGCATCACTCCATAGTCCATACCAATTTGAAATAGGTAAAAAGCAAAACTATCGAGAAAACATGAAGGACGGTAGAGGCTCACGAAAAGGACAGACAACGTTGTTACGATAGATTCTCATTATTTCCAAGCACGTATCTGGTGTGGAAAACTTCTAATAATGCTTATGGAGAAGAGTAATGAAATTGTACAGGATGGGATTAATAATATTTTTATATGCCATCTTGAAAATTGATATTGTTTACCGATTTATTCAAATTTTACTTTCTTGTCTCTTGAGAAGTTAGCTAATATTTAAAAAATTACAAAAACGCGTCGTTCCTAAACACGTCCTCCAATTTTAAGCTTTCTTGCATATTCTGATAGCTAAAAATAAGCTAATTGTAATGCAGATGCAACTCCCTAATAAGATGAAAAGTGTCCTAAAGCGTGCTTCAAAGTTGTTCTCTTAAAAATAAATTAAAAAGTTGAAAATTTTAAATTTTTTTGAATCGGAAAATACTTCTATACCCATTTTTTCTATATTATTAAAAAAGTTGATAGCAAGTTGATAGAAAATAAGTACCCCGACCAGCACTTTTTTATCCAAGATTTTTGATTGTTGATGAGTTTTTTGTGACTATGGGAATTAGTACGGCACTGGCATTCATCTGAGGACTGAGGACACACCTAGTGCGTCCGCACAGTGGGAGACATATTGCACGAGTGCGTGCGTGCGAGCGCGCGACGATACGGATCGTAAATACACATTAATTGTCATTAAAATAGCGTTAAGTGTCCAATTCGGAGTTTCATAAATTCGAATTCTAAGCGGCCGCGGTGCCTCGGTACCGATTTCGAAACGTCGAAGAGACCCATATGCTACGCCAGAAATGAAATGATATTCAAAACTCGAATTTCAAATTAACAGCCATCCGAGAGATCGATATCGAGATGATTTCTCTCTAAACTTCCAGAGAGCATAAACTTGCTTAAAAATTAACTCCCAACGCAAAACACTGCTTAAAAATTGACTTGAATGTTAATTTTATTAAATTTACGATATTTACGATTAAAGTGTTCTCTTCCTTGATAAACTATAGGAAAAATTAAAAACAGAGATTCACATTTTCATTTGGGTGTTGATTTTATGAGTGCGCGATGTTGATAAGATTTGTTGACTGAAATCAAAAACGCACATAAATTTTCATTTGTGAGGAATGTCCACTCGTCGTCCATACGGCATGTTTTCGAACGCGTAAATTAAAAGCGTATTTTTCATGCGTTTTCGAATTTTAATCACATTCATAAGTTAATGCATTGAAATTTTTTACTCGGCTGCCAATGGATGGCGATTAATAATGCTCACAAATCTCTATATTCTACAATATAATAATAATGAAGTAATGCAAAGCGTGAAGAAAAAAGTGTGTGAAATTATAAAATCATAAATTTTACGTAGGTGTTAATTTACTTCCACCAGGTGACACTTAATTTAAAACTATGACTACAGACGTAGCTTATCCACCATATTGATGAAGTTATAATTATCATTTTAAGTGTAAGCATTCGCGGGCATTTTAAAATCGATGCTCTCTCGAATACATAGCAGAGTAAATTTAAAATTTAGAAGTTTAACGATCAGTCGATAAATTTCGTGCGTTTCGAACGTTTCTGCATATAAATTCAAAATTATTATTTTATAGAAACATTAAATGGCGTTTAACGCGGCCATTAAGAGGCGTCAAAAGCGACACAATTTTTACGAATGTTTACATAATTTGATTACTTGCAGCTTACAATAAAGCAGAAATTGCTGGATGACACACAGCAGGCAGAGCATATGGGATTTATTCAAATAATAATTGAAATTTTGATTTATGTAAAACACACCCAAAAACTCATCTTCATACATTACAAAATATTTATATTGATACTTTATTTTGTTATGATATACAGGGTGTGGATAATAATTCATGGACTTGGGCTAATTCTTGGGCTAATTCTGAAACGAAAAGTTTAATTGAAAAATGTTCTGAGAGTTTTCGTTTGGGTTTTCCAAGAGCTCACAGTTTCAAAGATAACTTTGTGAATGAACATTCATTTTATTTGATTTAAATTAAAAGGACTGATAACTGCAATAAAGAACTTATACCCAAAGTTACATTTAGCAAGATTTAAGATGCGTACTAAAATGTTACAGCCTTAAATTGCTTCAGAAGGATTTATTAATGAAATGTGAATTTGGCAATGTCTCAATTAATAATTAGATAATTTATGGTTTCCATGGTTTCACAGTTTTTAAACAAAAATAACTTACCATTGTCAAGAGTAATTTGAATTAATTTTATGGACATTTGGTGGTATTGCGAATAATTTTGAAAACGTCTACCACCATAGAATATGCTGATACTCCAAGTCTTCAGGTTTTGTAATTCAATAGCAAAGCATTTAAACTATTTATGTCACTTGTCACCTTCTCAGATAAATCTGTTTTAATAGCAATTACAAAATATAAGTTTTATAATATCGGATTTTGTAATGCGGTATTGCCGGACTTCTATATCTTTCATTGCTTCTCACGACCAAACGCACTCCCTATATTGTATTATTTATAAGAATTTTGATAAATTGATTAGCATGTGTGTGTGTATGCAATTTTCTGCACATAAATAGCATTGTGTCTTGTGTCCCATTTTGTCATCCATTCTTCATTCCGTTTTGGATGCACGATGTGTGGAAACATAATTTTTAGTTATACTCCTTCATTTCGCCAACAATATGCATGGGCTCACACGGCACACACACACACGCACACACGCTAAGTTTGTAACGAAATCGGCGAGGAAATTGCAAGACGTCCTTCGGGCGACGAACCGTTTAATTATGTGATTACACTGTAACAGCGCTTTTATTTAGTCGCGTGCTGCGTATGGCGCTGTGTACATTATCCATTATTTCTTTTATTGTATCCTGAGCTGGGAGAATAACTCATTTTTCATTTTTCTTTTTCTTTTCTACAAGTAAACACTTTGAACAATAACACTTAATTGCGCATGGAATTTGAGATTATGGAGACAAATGCTTGAGCTGCGTGGTGTCATTGTTCATTTAAATTTAATTTTGTGTATATACCAAATGTTCATTATTATTCTTAGTTTTACGCCCTGCATTTTGTGACTTTTTCCATTTTTCAATTTGCAATTTGCTGTTGTGTCTGTTGTTTGCCGCTGCGCTGCTGGCGCGCTTCGCCAAATGTCGCAATGTCACATACATGCAACATTCACGTTCTCAAAAATACTATACAGGGTGGACTAAATTTAGGGGGAAAAGGCCAGGTAACTTTGTAGTTTATGTCAAAAGAAAACGATAATCTTAATAACAATATGCTGACTGTCTTTCTTTGGCCTCACGAGGACCTCAAATTTTCAATGTTTAGGTTACAAATATGCATAACAAAATTATAAAAGTCGAACACTTCAGTAAAGTCAGTTTCCTCTTAAATTGCATTTAATCCGAATGGTTAGTACTTTAAAACTTTGAATTGAATTAATGCAAATTAATTTAAGTCAAAGTTTAAAAAAGAGAATAATTCTGCTTAGATGGTATTTAAAAGAAAACTAACTTCGCAGAAGTGTTCGACTTTTATAACAGCTGCTGTGCAACGAAAAATAATTTTGTTATTATGCATATTTGTAACCTAAACATAGAAAATTTGAGGACCTCGTGAGGCCAAACGAAGACTTCATTTGACATAAGCTACAAAGTTATTACCTGACATTTTCCCTCCAATTTTAGTTCACTCTGTATATCTGCGTGCGTGCGTGGTGCGTCTTTTGTTCTTGCAATCGCTAAGGATTTGCGTACCGCTTGGCTATTATTAGCCGTTTGCATGGTTTTTAGGATTCTGGCACGTCCTGTCTGCCGGCCTGCCGCACATGCAGTTAGTATTTCAATACCGTTTAGATAATTTTATGCTGTTTCTTTTTGTTTTGTCATTTAGTTGTATTAAGTAATAATTCTGTCTTTGATGTGACAACCACAACAGTAAATTGCCTATCACATTAGAGCTACCAAGCAAAATTATGACATGGCATGTAAACGAATACTTTTTTGATCAAGTTTCTAAAATCTAAATATTAAGCACAAACTACTAATGCAATTACTAATTAACTAGATATGTTCTTGCCTAAAACAGTTTTGCTAATGCTTAAATAATTAAGCAATTACTTTCAAACAGCAATTAAAATGTGCCCAGATAGAAAGAACAATATGCTTATGATTCATAAGAACTAAGAAGTTATTTCATTACATATTTCGTCAATCTCAAAGCAATTACACCGTCGAATCTCCAAGCAGTCCAACCAATTAAGCTCCCTCCAACTATTAATGCACCATTCCACCAACCAACTCCGCACGCCTCAAAATTATAACATAACTCATACAATAATTATTTAATTCATACACAATTCGAGCATTCATTACACGGCCAAGTGCTCGTGTAATGCGTATAACAATTCGCTTAAACAATCGTTTTATTGTGCCCATTATGCAGCTACTAAATACCAAGCAAAATGAAAATTAAAACGTCTACAAGCGCATAAATGAATGAAACCGAAAACATCAAGAACTATGTCGGTGGAATAATACACTCTATATGACTAGGAATGAAAATGAAGTTGAAGTTGACGTTTGCAATTGAAATGCGAACACACATATGTGCGATAGAACAATCGTGCGATCGCACTCGCAGTATGCCAGAAAAAAGAGCACACAATAAAAGCTAATGACCATGAAAGCGGTGGTGTAACACACATATATGCGAACGCATTACATAATTTTCCCGACCCAAGTCGGGCCGGCATACAAAGAGCGCAAGAACCATCGCGTCGGCACGCATTGTTTGCCAAGCGTGGAAGGTGTAACAATTAGATTGAATTGAACTACATATACTGCATGTTAACAGCATTTAATTACGATTTTTAAAAATTTAAAAAACGGAAGAAGTTTACATTTTAGGTTTGTTGTGTTCCCTTTGTTAAAATCTCCAGCAGAAACTGCACAAAAGTCCTAACTACAGGGTGTTAATAAAATAAATTTACACACCTAGGTTCACTCGTGAGTCCAATACTCAATAGTTCTCGAGATATAACAATTTCAACTTTTTCATTGCCCTTCATTTCACATTTCAATTTGAGTTAATTCTTCTTGAAATTCACTGAAAGTTGAGGAAATCACTAAAGATGTCAATTTTAAACCAACCAAAAGGTCAGAAAAACCCTAGATCTCCCCAGNATTTCAATTTGAGTTAATTCTTCTTGAAATTCACTGAAAGTTGAGGAAATCACTAAAGATGTCAATTTTAAACCAACCAAATGGTCAGAAAAACCCTAGATCTCCCCAGATTTCCCCTCATTTAGCCAATCTTCTAACATTTTCGCCGAGCGAACCCGAACGTTAACGCAGAATAACATTTTGAATTACGGAATACCAAAATAAGGCTAAAATGTTAAGTTGGTATAACATTTGAAATTTTACTAACATTACATTAAATTAAATTACATTTCAGAAAAGTTACAGAATCGAGCCATAAGATCAAACTCTGAATCGTACTTAACTCTGCGCTGCGTTTGCGATGGTTAATTGAATTGTCTATTTTTTTTGCGCGCGCGCCCTGTTGCGCAATTCAGCTTACAAACGTCGGCATTCGCATATTGTCATCTTGCGTCCTGTGCAATTGCGACCGTAACATAATATACTATAGGTATATCCTATAGCCATATGCGTTTCGCCGGTCGGTCGTGTATGCAAAAACCCGTTTCGCATTGGGACTGCATGCGCAGTGCAGCGCGGCACTAGTTTTTAAATAAATATTTTATACTTCTTGCCCAATGGCGATAAAAACGATTGTTAATAGGCTCGGTGCATTTGCGCTTGATAAAGAATGTGCGCGCGGCGATGAAAAACGCGCATCGCGCACCCATCAATCCAGAAATGATGCGCAGAATTTCGCGAAATGAAATGCACTGCTGGAACGCAGAGTGTTTTCTTTGACGCGCTCCGTGCGTCTATTTATCAACGCGACAACGCGTCTCTTTGTCCGGAATTACATTGGGAGGCAGCGGCTTCCCCCGGTACAGGGCGGCAAAAACTCGTTAGATCGCCACTCGTAAATAATTTTAATTCATACATACATATATCGACAGCCGCGGGACGAGTTCACGAGCGCGATGATATGTGCTCGCGCATATGTATAAATGCTGTTTGTCTAGAGACTCTAGAACTCGTAGAGTTTAGCCCCGTCCCTGTCCGCCATGCCGCGCCAAAGATAAATGGTATAAATGTGTATAATTGAATAATATATTACTCGATTGTCGTTGTCGCTCCGGCCGGCCGTTGCCTCTTTATATGGTATGATAGTTTTGATCAACGTGCCGTCTTCGTGATGGACTTTTTGCCGGTTTTATGAAAAATAGCGACGTCTTCCAATCGCCAATCGGCGCCATCTTGGCGTGTCAACATCTCTCATCATCTTCTATCTAGAAAATCCACTACCTATCAATTCACCCTGTAAAAAGGACCATGGAGAGGTGGAAAGCAGTTAGTAACATTTCTTTTAAACAGAAATAAATTTGGCGTTGCCACATCAAAATGCCAAAATCATAATTTGACAAATCGAATTTAATAATCCGAAATTGATATGCAATCAAAATCGTGAAAGTTATTCCAAGAGAAATTAAATAGTAGTTTGTATAGCTAGTGTAGAAAGTGAGACTTTATGCTCGCGTACGTAACTATAGAGGCACTTTTTACACTAGCTATATACATTGCTTTTCTACGACCACCTAATAGTGTTATTTATGTCCTGAGCTGCACTCCAGTGGTAGCAAATTTTCTGTACTGCCATCCTCCAAGCTTTAGCAGCTGTACAGCAGTCAGAAGGCAGTCTTAGCAATTTGCTTGCAGCAGTACTGCTGTGATTGTATATCACGGACGGCTTTTTTTCTGTTTCACCGAATTTTCGAAGTCTATTCAGGCATACTGCAGTTTTTAAAATACAGATCATTACCTTCTTTGTGATTTGCTATCTTGTGGTTTGTTATTGTCTCTTACTTTCATTTTGAGGTTACTTGGTTACTGTGGCGGCGCGCCGAAAGTTTTCAACACCCCAGAAAGTACATAAATGAGGTCAAATGTATGTGTCTATTCTAAGCGTGGTCGTAGAAACATTATAGTAGTAATATGAAGGAAATACATTCATGGATATTCCAAAATTTTGATGATACCAACCGTACCCAAATTTCCAAGCCCAACCACTTCCTTTTTGCAGGCTGAATAGATTATACTCATTACTTCGTATCTCCTACTACGTTGTATACTTGCCTAGATGCCTAGAATAAAGACTAAAAAGGCGTTTCTTGTTTTCCAAACAGGTGCAACATTACATATTGGTGGCACAAGCTCAAGACGCCGGCCAACCGGTGTTGTCCACCACGCTGACGGTGTACTGCAACGTGCTGGACCTCAACGACAACGCGCCCATCTTCGATCCGATGTCATACAGCAACGAGATCTTCGAGAACGTCTCGATCGCCACCTCGGTGCTATCAGTCAGCGCTACCGACTTTGATTCCGGTAAGTGTATCCTATAGCCTTCAAAACAGCGCCAACTCTTCATCTTTTGTTCTTGTGTTCCTTGATCCTTGTGCCTGTGCCTCTTTTATTTGCTACCCAAATTCGATAAGCACATCTGCATGCTGCATCTACATTTGCATCTGCATCTTGCTCGATGCTCGATGCTCGATGGTCGTCGCTACGTCGAGGGGGTAATTATTTTAATTCGGACACCTTGCAGGTATTTCATATTGTGGGGCCGGTGCCCCGGACCGGGACTGCTTTTATTCTTTTATCTGAAATTTTATTTTTTTTATCTGCCGCGTACGGCGTAACTACGTGGAGTAATTTTACATTTATCACGGGCTATAAAAACCAATTTATCATACGAAGTATGTGTTCGTCGTAATTTTTTTTTCGAGTGACTGTTGATGAAAAAATGTTCACAAACCATTGCATACAGTATGCTACGAAAAAAACTTTATTCTTAGAAAGAAATTGTGATTTAAAAGCGTTCTTGTAACAATAATTCAATCCGTTCGACCGATGAACACAACTTTGACACTTGCACACAGCGTAAACAGCTGTCTGTTTTTGAGGTTAGGCCGGTGCAGCGCGACACCAGCGCCACCTGGGACGAGTACTTTTATGGTCATAACGCATTCATTAAAGCGCTTAAATGGGCGGCCAATTGTGAACTAAACTCATATAAGCACTCTTGGGGTGCGATAAAAGAACTTTAAAAATGTTTTCATCTTCCTACGTTTGTTAGAGCAACATTTGGCACCATTGATAATCACACCTTGTTAAATCTAGCAGTAATTAAAGGTTTTGAAAAGTCATCTTTTCCAACTCAAGTCACAATGTAAACGAACGTCAACATGGTTTTCAATAAAAAAAAAGATTATTGTACAAGTTGTATAGAAGCCATGTTGCCAAATGTTATATTTCGTATTTTTTAATACCTTTAGAAGAAACTTTAGAAGAAAAGTCTACCTAATACATTTTGTGCTCAATGTACAATGACTTTAATGTCATCTATAAAACCTCCAGGAGAATTCCGCCCTTACAGAATCACCCTGTATAGGTTGTAGTTTAACCAAGTCCTGCTAGTACGCTAGTAGTTTTATTAGTTTAATTGTTTTATACATTGCGGCATTATTATAAAAGTAATAAACGCATTGCAGCCATTTATTGCAGTCGCGCGAGCGTGCACTTACAGTATCTCGGCATCCAGCGTCATAATTAAATATTCGTATAAATCTATCACGTTAATTTGCTTTCACAATCGTGGTGCGCGCGCGAGCGCAGCAAACGGCACGACGAGCCGGGAGTTCTTTTAGCTTTAGGATGTTTTACGGCCGTGCGCTGCGCGCACTCCGAAAAATCCACGACAATCCCAACTTTAAGTCAAGTCATGCGGAAAACGGAATGGTTTACAGGTTTCGCGCACTTTGTACAGTTAGGCCTACCAACTCTGCCAAGGATTCGCACAGCCGCGCGCGCGAAGACAACATTTAATTAGTTCCTGCAGCAATATCGTTTTGCGTTTGTGTTCCCTCCTGGCATGCACACATCAGCCAAGCCGCAGCACACATAAATATAAGTATATACCACGGTCGTCGTCACCTCGGCGCGAAACATTTCAACAACGGCATCAGCGGAACAACAACGCCAGTCGCGATGGAACGGTTCGAGTGGTTCAGAGGGCCTCAAGACTTTGGAACGACCCGAGACAAGATACACACTTCTAGTTCATAATGTGGACAAAAATCTCGGCCCCGCTCGTAGGTGGATGCGATGCATTTGCTACATTGCGCCGGAGAGCGCAAATTATTGTATTTTCTGGAAAATCTGCGCGGCGAGCGTGCGCGCATCGCGCATGCGATATGCCCACCAACCATACTTTATTATTTATGCTTCATTTGGATTTTTCCAAGCGTAGGTACCTTGTGTGGAGTGTGGAACGTGGAACGCGACACGTGTTTGGGCTTGCCTCCACATCTCCATAGCGCTTAAGTGCACAATGTAATGTGTGCCTTTTTGTAAATTATTTAATAATGACTTTAAGGATCGTTAAATCCGTAAGCTTATACCACTCTAAACAAGGATAATAATTGATTGTATGTGTTATAAACCACAACTACAGATCTCTAGAATGGAAGAATGGAAATCCACACGCTTACAAGTATAATATATTGTACTAGCGTTTCTTAAATGAGTGATTGATTTAAAAGTAGCACAGCATACGCGCAAAAAAGTTTAATCGTGTTTAATGCATCTAATCGTTTCGTTGCAGGTCTGAACGGCAAAATCCAATACGCAATAACATCTGGCGACGAATTTGCAGACTTTCGCATCACTGAAAACGGCACAGTGTACACGAATAAGGCGCTGGACAGAGAGACGCGAAGTGTTTATAATTTAATGATCACCGCCACTGACAGCGCGCAGCAGCCCGAGAAGCGGCTCGCATCCAGCGTGCAAGTAAGTACTTAATGCGACTAATAAGGGCGTCATTCGATTAGCCAGCATAAATGCAACTTTGCGTCTTCCAAAGCGTCTTACCAACAACGACATTTTTGCTAATGCGACCGGATACCAGTTACCTATGTTTCCACAATATTGCCAGCTAATCCTCCTGGGCTCACTCTGGGTGCCTGGCTGTTTGGGAGGGCAATTGCTAAATAATTATTATGATTTTGCTCCCATAGGCGACCATCGTGGTGAAGGACGTGAACGACATGTCGCCGGAGTTTATCACTGGGAACGAGACGCAGGTCGCCGAAAACGTACCGCTGAATACGGTCGTGATGGCCATTAAGGCTGTAGATAAAGACGAGGGCCGCAACGGTTACATTGAATATTATTTGATTAACGATGCGGATGGTCAAGGCGGTGCGTTTTCACTGGGCCCGGTGGACGGTTTACTGCGGGTTGCTGGTAAGATTGATCGGGAACGCCAGAGTCGATATGCGTTGCGCGTGGAGGCCAAAGATCGTGGGGATCCGCCACGGGTAACCAGCTCGGAGTTGATCGTCAATGTGCTGGATGAGAACGACAACAGTCCAGTGTTTGATCCGAAGCAGTACAGCGCTACAATCGCTGAGAACGCTTCAATTGGGGCTAGCGTTCTGATGGTATGCAAAATCCTGTCTTCCTTATTATCTTACAAAACTAATGGTAACTGTTTCTCCAGGTATCTGCAACTGATATGGATGATGGTCTCAATAGCCGCGTGAGGTTCTCCATTGTAAGCGGCGACAGGAACCGGGACTTCTCCGTGGCCGAAGACACCGGTATCATCCGAGTCGCGAAGAATCTAAACTTCGAGCGCAAATCAAGATACATGCTGACTGTGAAAGCGGAGGACTGCGCTGGTGACGTGGTGGACGGCGGCATTGTCCGGTCGGACCTAGCGCAGGTCTCCATCGTCGTTTCGGATATCAACGATAATCCCCCGACGTTCCTCGACTCACCGTACCTGGCGTATGTCACCGAGAACGTCCTGCCGCCGAATGGCGGGTATGTCATCACCGTGCAGGCCTTCGACGCCGATACGCCACCGTTCAACTCGCTGGTGCGGTACTTCATCAAAGAGGGCGATACGGACATCTTCCGTATCAACGCGTCCACCGGCGAGCTGTCGCTGCTCCGCGCCTTGGACCGCGAGATCCAGGCCGAATACTCATTGTCCCTCGTCGCCATGGACACAGGTAGGCTCCATTTCCCAAATTAAACAAAACCGCAGTCGCGCGCGCGCATTTGATCGCGCACTCTATAAAGGCGCTGATAAACTCTCCTCTTCCACGCTTCGGAATGCGTCGCTAATGAGCATCATCGGGTCGAATTTATCTGTCGTCCGTTGATATTTTATGTCGGTTTTTAATGCACACAATAAAGTACGATAAGCGCGCGCAGCTCTGCATAAAGCAAACTCCCGACACTAGACGCGAAGTCTAACATAGGCGTTCGGTGCGGGAATTTACTGAAAACGCACGCGGGCCCGAAATAAATGATCGGCTGTCGGGTAATTTCAGATTATGCGTTTTCGTTACATCAGCATGCCGCAAAAAGTCCCGCAATCACAAGCCATATTAATCCCTCTCGTCTTCTTTCAGGTTCTCCGCCTTTAACAGGAACGGGGACTGTGAAAATCATCGTCCAAGATGTCAACGACAACACCCCAGAGTTCAAACGTCAGTCCTATCGAGCAGCCATCCGGGAAAACAGCCCCATTGGTTCCTTGGTCCTCTCCCCAACTGCAACTGATATGGACATCGGCTTGAATGCGAAACTCCGCTACAGTTTGCTCGGTGACAAAGTGGATCGCTTCAAGATCAACTCTGAATCTGGCCAAATTACGGCCAATACCAAACTGGACCGAGAGGAAGAAGACTTCTATCACTTTACGTTGATGGCTCAGGATGGCTCCACGACGGAACCTCGTGCGGTTGCCGTGAACCTAACCATCACCGTTGAGGACGAGAACGACAACGCTCCCATGTTCTCATCCAGCAACTACCACGTGTACATACCTGATCAAACCGGTGCTGGACAGTTCGTTTTTGGTGCTAAAGCAGTGGACCTTGACAAAGGAGACAATAGTAAAATTAGTTATACAATGATGGGTGAAAATGCGAACCTCTTCGAGATCAATCAAAAGACTGGTGTCATCAAAGCAACGACCACATTGAGCAAAACTGGCAAAGACAACCTTGTGCTTGAAATCGAGGCGGCGGACAATGGTGCTGTGAAGAAGTCAGCTAGGACTATGCTCAGGGTGCATCTCAAGTCATCGAAACAGTTCCCAACGTTTGCTTCGCTGACGGATAATCAGTTTACTTTGATGGAGAACGTCGAGGAAGGCCGAATCATCACAAGACTGAGAGCCACTTCGAACAAGAAGGGTCCTGCATCCATTGTACGATATGATATAGCTGGGGGTAACATTGGGGACGCTCTGCAAATTGACAAAGTAACTGGAGAAGTGCAGGTTGCTGCAACTGGACTTGACTACGAAACAACCTCTACATATGAGGTATGGTTTGAAGCAAGGGATTCCGATGACCCGCCACTTCGAAGTGTCATGATGCTAACGATCAACGTTACCGATGCTAATGATAATGCTCCGGTGATGAGTCGTCCTTTATATAACGCAACAGTGATGGAAGAGGAAACCCCACCTCTATTGGTTGTTAAAGTTTCTGCTACCGACATGGATTCCGGGAAGAATGGTGAGGTCCTCTTTAAACTCATCAATGACTTTGATGGCACCTTCGAGATCGACGAGCAAAGCGGCGAGGTTTACACCAGCGACAAATTGGATCGCGAACAGACGCCTACCTACGAGCTCATCGTGGAAGCGATCGATCAGGGAACGCCTCAGCTGTCTGGAACTGCAACGGTGCTTATCAATGTGCTCGATAAAAATGACAATCCGCCGCGATTCACAAGACTGTTTAGTGTAAACGTGACGGAGAACGCCGAAATCGGTTCGTTTGTGATTAAAATGACTAGTTCGGACTTAGACTCTGGTGAAAACGCCAACGCAACCTATAGTTTTACGGAAAACCCTGGTGAGAAGTTTAAAATTGATCCCGCGAGCGGTAATGTGACTGTGGTCGGTATGTTGGACCGTGAACAACAGGACGAGTACATTCTCAAGGTCCTAGCGCTTGATAGTGCGTGGCGGCAGGAAACTCCACTTACGATTACAATTCAGGATCAGAACGACAACGCCCCCGAGTTTGAACATTCGTACTACAGTTTCAACTTCCCTGAACTACAAAGAAACATTGTCTTTGTTGGCCAAGTGTCTGCTACAGATAGAGATAAACATGGACCTAATTCAGTGATCAGCTATTCCCTGCAACAACCATCTGACTTATTCAGTGTCGATCCGGCATCGGGTGAAATCTTCAGTAAAAGGTCCCTGAAATACAAACACGCACAATTTGAACCATCGCCTGAGAATGTGTACGCTTTGACTATCCTAGCCACGGATAATGGTAAACCACCAATGAGTTCCGAGTGCTTGGTAACGATCAATGTTGTGGATGCAAATAATAACGCGCCCAGGTTCAAGCAGAGAAGCTACCTGACATCAGTACCCCAAGATGTTGTACCTGATCAGAAACTGGTGCAAACTTTAGCTGTAGATGATCAGGACTTTGGCATCAATGCAGACATCGGTTACACGATCGTCGGGGGCAATGGCAGTCAAACTTTCAACATTGACAAAAACACAGGTTGGGTTACACTCAAGGAAAATGTTTATGGAGTTGGGAATATCTACAAAATTACTGTCAGAGCTACTGATAAGGGTATTCCACCTCAAGTGGATGAGGTGCCAGTGACATTAGTCATTGCTGGGGAGAATAAACATTCGCCAGTGTTTACTGTGCTGAGATATCAAGTGATCGTTCCTGAAAACGAACCCTTAGGGTCAACAATACTGACTGTCAATGCAGTGGATGCTGATAATGGCCCTAACGGCATAATTCTGTATGAAATCTCTGGGGGTAATGGAAAGTCCGAGTTTGACGTAGATTCCCACAGTGGAGCTGTTACCATCTTGCAACCATTAGACTATGATACTGTTCAGGAATACCACATTAACATCACTGCCAAGGATCTGGGCTTCATTCCCAAGAAGGCTACCGCCATGTTGACCATAACCTTAACGGATATTAATGATAACACACCGGTGTTCAATCAAAGTGTTTACGAGGGTTATGTCTCCGAGAATCTACCACCGAAGAGTGTGGTGTACCAAGTGAAAGCTACTGATATCGACAGCCCTAAGAACGCCATTACTGTTTACTCCATCTCTGGAGGAACCGGTATGAATGTGTTGACCATCGACTCAAAGACGGGTATAGTGAGGACCAAGATCAGCTTCGACTATGAAGATGTCAAACTCTACACGCTGAACATCATTGCTTCAAACCCAGACTCGACCATGTTTTCATCTACAGTTTTGAATGTCCACGTCACAGGGGTGAATGAATTCTACCCGAGATTTGTCCAACCAGTGTTTCACTTCGATGTGTCGGAGTCTACTGATGTGGGTACTTCAATCGGCAGGATACAAGCAACGGACCAAGATGCCGGAGAAGATGGGAAGGTTTACTATCATTTCGTGGGGTCTTCCAATGACAAGGGTTTTGCCATCAACCCAGTGACTGGTGTTATTACGGTGTCGAGGAATCTGGATCGGGAAACTCAATCTCGAGTGGTGCTTACAGTCTTGGCGAAGAACGCCGGTGGCATTCGTGGTAACGATACCGACGAAGCGCAAGTTATCGTTTCAATTCAGGATGGTAATGATCCACCGGAATTCTTGAAACCGCTGTACGAAGCACAAATTTCCGAAGGTGCACCCATAGGATCCAAAGTTATCAGCGTCAAAGCAGTTGATAAAGATGTACGACCCCAGAACAATCAGTTCAGCTACTCCATCATCGCTGGAAATGTTGATCACGCCTTCAAAATTGATCCGCAGAATGGTGAGATTGAAACAATGCATCTGCTTGATCGCGAAAACATTGAATTGTACACCTTAACCATTGGTGGAATTGACACTGGGGTACCACCACAAACAGGCACAACGACTGTCAAGATTTACGTGACAGATATCAACGATAATGGGCCAGTGTTCGATGCAGCACAGTTGACCACTAGGGTTATGGAGAATGAACCACCCAACACGAAGATTACGGTGCTATCTGCTAGAGATCCAGATCTCCCACCGAATGGCGCACCGTTTGCCTACAGAATTATCGGAGGTAAACATCAGGACTTTGTTAAATTAGAAAAACACACTGGATTGTTGGTTACAACAAGGACGATTGATCGTGAAATCCTCCCCGAGTTGGATCTTATTATCGAGGTGGAAGACAGTGGAAGACCGAAGCAACGATCACAATTTAACATCAAGGTAACGGTTACGGACCAGAACGACAGTCCATCAAGTCCACGCACTGCGCATGTGCTGGTGCATTCATTCCGAGGTGAATATCCAATCGGAAAGATTGCTCAGGTCCAGCCCAATGACCCTGATATCACTGGTGACTACAAATGTAGAATTGTGGAACGCGACAATTCAATTGCAAATATTTTAAGTATCCCCAACGGTTGTAACCTTTACACTAGTCGAGTATCCTCCACAGTAGGTCATTCCCTGTCTGTGGTGGGTAATGATGGCGTCCATGGTGATGTTGCTTCCACCATCACAGTGGAGTACATCAACTTTGATAATGCCACCATTCAGAATTCAATCTCCATTCGGCTAGTTAACATCACAGCTGGACACTTTTTGGGGAACCATTACAAGAGCTTCTTAGATGTTCTCAAGTCCACGTTTGCTTCGTCCGATCAAATTATTCTCTACGGACTACAGGAGCGCAATCAAACCTTAGAGCTAATTTTCGCTGTCCGAGAACCTGCGTCCTCCAATGGAATCGGCTACAAATCCAAAGCTTTCATCACCGAGAAATCCCTGAAGAAGCAATCAGCTCTGAACAACCTCTTCCAGCAAGATGTCAAAATCAACTACAATCCCTGCGAATCGAAGACCTGCGAAAACGAAGGGTTGTGCTCTGAATCAATCGTTATACGCCCACAGACCAACATTACAGATTCACCTAGCATCATCTTCACATCACCGCAGGTTGTGCACGAATACAAATGCCACTGTCGTGAGGGTTATGACGGAGCCAACTGTGAACGTAAGCAGGACCCTTGCCATCCCAATCCGTGCAAATCCGGTGGCCAATGCAGACGCCAAGGCTTCGGATTCCAATGCGCGTGTCCCTCGAACAAGGATGGCAAATTATGCGAACTTGAACGTGGCGATGTCTGCTTCAACAATCCATGTCGCAATGGTGGTTCGTGCAGAGAGAGTCCAGATGGATCATCGTTCTTCTGTCTCTGCCGTCTGGGTTATAGAGGCAACCAATGCGAGACGTTGGTTGATTCCTGCAGACCCAATCCTTGCCTGCATGGTGGACTGTGCATCAGTCTAAAGCCTGGATATAAATGCAGCTGCACCGAAGGACGATACGGACGCCACTGCGAGACATCAACGTTTGGTTTCAAGGAGTTGTCATACATGACGTTCCCGACTCTGGATGCTGCTACCAATGATATATCTTTTATTTTCGCCACGACCAAACCGGACTCATTACTAGTGTACAACTATGGTCTGCATACTGGTGGACGAAGTGACTTTGTTGCGATCGAATTGGTGAATGCGGAGGCGGTCTTTTCCTTCGGTGGAGCTCGCACGGCAATCACCAGTGTAAGAACAAAGGGGAAGAACAACAATTTGGCAGATGGCAATTGGCACAAGATCACTGCGACGAGGAATGGAAAGGTCATCAGTTTAAGTGTGGCTACGTGTACTGACCAGGGAGATATTTGCGATGAGTGCAAACCTGGGGAATCTTCTTGTTACGCAGACGATATAGGACCCACAGGGTAAGTCCACCTCTTATTCTTATCAATCTATGACCTGGTCTAATTCCAACTTTTGTTTACAGCACACTTAACTTCAACAACAACCCCGTTATCATTGGTGGACTTCCAAGCGCAGATCCAATCCTTGAACGGCCTGGTCAAGTTCATTCCGATGATCTGGTCGGCTGTGTCCACAGTGTCTCCATCAACGGGCGTCAACTTAACCTGAGCAATCCCCTGGAGTCCTATGCGGTTGACGCCACCTGCGGCCGCAAAGGCACCTGCAAAACGTCTTCAGATTCTTGTGGCGAGTTTGGTACCTGTGTGGATCGCTGGCATACAACGAGCTGCGTCTGTGGTCAGAATCTTCTTGCTCCCGATTGTGAGGCGTCCCTACAACCGATAAGTCTCAGTCATGGTGGTTACGTAGAGCTCACCATCAGTAAGAAACACCGCAGGATGCAACTCTTGGAAAATCTCTATGGTGGCTCCACCTGGCACAATAATCGACGCATGATTGATAAACGTGCTGTGTTGTTGCCTGAGGGCACCACCATGCCGAGCAACACTCCACCGAAACGCATGAGTTTACTGTTCAGGACAATTCAGGCCAACGGGATCTTGTTCTATTCTGCGAGCAACAAGCACTACACCAGCTTGGAACTGAGGAATGGCAAAATTGTGTACATGAGCAAGCAGAACAACGTGGTGAACATGACTGATGTGAATGAAGTGAACGATGGGAAGTGGCACAATATCACTTTGTTCTCCCGTCACAGGGAGCTGAAGGTTTTGCTAGATAATCAGAAGATCGGGGATGTGTTGGATACCGCTGGGGTTCACGACTTTTTGGATCCTTATTTGAATTATTTGTCATTGGGTGGCGTTGCGTCGAATATGTACTACATGAATGCGCATAGCAAACAATTTGAGGGCTGTTTGGTCAACTTTACGGTAAACAATGAGATTCAACCGTTGAATGGCTCCGGAAGCATATTTACTGAGGTCATCGCTAAGGGGAAGGTTGTGCGTGGTTGCAATGGCCTGCTTGGCCTGGGAGCTGTTGTAGCACCAGACCCACTAAGCATTGGCATTACGCTGGTAATTGTGTTCTTCGTGGTGCTGCTGGTCGCCATCTTTGTGTCATTCCTGGTGTTCCGCCTGAGGAAACAAAGCAAGGAGAAGAGTGGAGTTCCGGGAAGTCCAAGCAACATTCACAGCAAGCAAAATGGCAACTCCACCGTCATCAACGCTAATGGTTTGCTAAATGGCGAGAATGTCCTGTCAAGAGCATTGCACGTTAACGAATCAGCCATGGCGTATCATTCGGAAAATGGCGATGTCATTCGTGGCATTGGCGGTCATCCAATTGTCGGACCCGAGTTGCTATCGAAAAAGTTCAAGGAGCGGGACATTATGCAAGGTGACCTGCAGCGGAGTCAAAGACCTGATATCATTGACAGAGAGGTATTGCAAAAGCCCCAGGGACTAAGGGACGATCATCATCCCCCATTACCACCTTCCGTGAACCACGGCCATGACCACGTGTCCAATGACATGAACTCAGAGTTACCAGAACATTATGACTTGGAAAACGCAAGTAGCATCGCCCCATCGGATATTGACATCATTTACCACTACAAGGGGTATCGTGAAGCTGCAGGCATGCGCAAGTACAAAGCGAATCCACTGCCGGGCTTCCATCACAAGCACAGCGGTGCGCAGGGACAAGCCCAACATAGACACTCACCCCACCATCCGACTAGTTTCCCACCGCGTGGTCCACCTGTAAGTGGATCCGTCTCAAGACCACATCAAAGCACCCCACTGGCTAGGTTAAGTCCCAGCAGTGAAATGAGCGCACAACAACCCCGCATCCTCACGCTGCACGACATCAGCGGCAAGCCGCTTCAAAGCGCCCTGCTGGCCACGACCTCATCCTCCGGTGGCGTCGGCAAGGACGTCCTGCACTCGAATAGCGAGCGCAGCCTCAACAGCCCCGTCATGTCGCAGCTCAGCGGGCAGAGCTCCGCCAGCCGCAAAGTCTCCGGCCCACCGCCAGTCACGCCCAACAACAGCCATGCCGGCATGGGCCTCACCGCCGAAGAGATCGAAAGACTGAACGCACGACCGCGCACCTCCAGCCTGGTCTCCACGCTCGACGCCGTGTCCAGCTCCAGTGAAGTGCCACGAGGCTCGGTGCCCAACCACCTCTCGCACATGCATCACTCACCCATTCCGGAAACGCACCACAGCTCCTCGACGACGGACGAAAGCGGCAATGACAGCTTCACCTGCTCCGAGATCGAATACGATAACGCCAGTCTCGCCGGCGACAAGTACAAACAGCCGGAGCCGGAGAGTCGGCGGAGTAACAGCAGCATCAGCAATAAGAACAACATTGCGCCGCCTTCGTATGACGGCTTCGATTCTTCCTATCGCGGCTCGATGAGCACACTAGTTGCCAGCGATGACGAACTGGGCGGTCTCTATCGCCCGCCCACGGGCTCCTCGACGAACACCGCGCTCGGCTGGGATTATTTATTGAACTGGGGGCCGAACTTCGAGAGTCTGGCGGGTGTGTTCAAAGACATCGCCGAGCTGCCCGACAACGTCAATGGCCGCGTACCCAGTTTGCGGCTGACGAATGCGAACAAACCGTCCGAGGAATACGTGTGAAGAATTGTAAATTGAAAACGAAATCGTCTCTTGGCCTTGCATCAAGGTCAAAATGTGTCAAAGCGATTGAAAGCGTGTAATTTAAACCGATTTCGTTTCTTGCCATATTACTTTAAAACAAGTGTATTATTTTGTGAATATTGTCACTTAGCTCATAAGTTCCTGTCTACCTATCTCTACCTACAAACATATTTTTATAACTTGTGTACATACTGTCGCTGTAACGTGTTAGGTATGTTATTATTAGTTTAAAAGAAATTGTAATAAATACAAATCATTAAACAAATTAGAAAATCGTTCCTGTTTCCTAAACGCGTGCTTCAATTTTAATTTTTTTTTCGCTGTGTGCATTGCCAAAGAGGCGCTCTTTAATTTGCACTCCATTGCCACCTCCTCAGGAGGCGGCATGTGCCCCAAATATGCTTTCAAAGTGGAGCAATTTTTCAAAATGTCTAAAACACGCGGCAGAAAATCGTTTATATTTCCTAAACGCGTACTTCAATTTTAAGTTTCTTTAGCTGTATGCTAGCCAAAGAGGTGCTCT
>JARJDQ010022140.1:0-14576 GCA_030264215.1 Geostiba sp. GC000077
CCATATAAACACGGCAATTGTGAAACACTTACTGATAGCTTGAATGGGTTTCAACAATGGCAATAATGGAAGCGAATAATGGACGCGCGATGCTATTAATTGTACTGTATTCGTTCTTCATGGTTTAATGCACAGATTTTCTGTTAATATTTCAACAAATCTCGCTCTTTACTGCGCGCAACGCTCAACGATCGGCGTCGCACTGTCGCAGTCGCAGCGAGCAGCGACCAGCGAGGGGCAGCGAGGCGGCGAGGCCACTCTATGGGCCACTCGTTGGAGACTTGGAGTGAAGGAGTGCACGCGGCGCGGCGATGCCAGCACGATGCCAACGCCGAGCAACGCTGTCTTCTTGCATATCACCGTTGATTGAAAGAGTTTGAAAGAGAATGAAAGAAACTCGTTCAATCAACGATTTCACGAATATCACGGCAGCATTTTGTTTTATTCACCCTACCTAAAATTTTATTGATTATACCTTTTGTACAGAAACGCTTTAATGGCGTTTCTGTGGGAGTAGGTTTTTGTAGCCAAATCAAATGAGCAATAAATTAGACGAAATATCACAAACTCTCGATTTATTTAACACATTGCAACTGTTCAGAAATCTGATTTCTACTCAACAATCGCATGCGAATTGCGCATATGTAACAAATTTAAATTTTATTGATAATTTGTTAACAAAACCCTTATCAACTCGGTGATGGTGCGAGGATACATTAAGTCCCAGCGCACACTACAGACTTTTTTATTCTGCTACTAGCATATTTAGGCAAAAACTAACACGCGCTTCAAAGTACCACACTATTACACTATGACTTGGCAACATTTCAGATTTTTTAATCACATGCACACAAAATTCGAATGTTGAACATTGGAACCGCTTTTCAGTCGCACAAACGACGATGGCTTGTGAATGTAGCGTTTCTCTCTTCTCGTCTTCTCGCCCTTCCCTCACTGCCTCACTCATCTTCGTTATGGTTATACCTAACCTCAACGTCAACAAGCGCTTTCTGGCGTTTTCTAGAAAATCAGATTCAAACAGCGTCGACGGCGTCCACGTGTTAGTGGTATCTGGTGGTGTCCTCGTTTCCTCGTTTCCTAAATAATTACAAACTGTGCACAATGGCGAATGATTTAGAACAGAAAATCATCACGCAGTTGGAGTACTACTTCGGCGACATTAATCTGCCTCGTGACAAATTCCTAAAGGAAGCAATTGAGAAAAACGAAGGCGGATGGGTGCCGTTGGATGTTCTCCTAACCTTCAAGCGCCTGGCCGATTTATCGAAAGATAAGACTGCTATTGTGGGCGCGCTTGAGAAGTCCGAAGCCAAATTGATCGAGATCAGCGAGGACAAGGAAAAACTCAGACGCTCCACGGATAATCCCCTGCCGAATCTCACTTCTGAGGAATGGAATGCAGCACTCCTACCACGATCAGGTATAGACAATTTCCCATGCATCTTTACATGTTATTATATTGATTATATTCTCTTGTGTGCAGTTTATGTAAAAGGTTTTCCCAAAGATGAGACCTTTGACAACCTCATGAAGTTCATGGCCACCTATGGTGCTATTGATTCCATCAGCATGCGGCACTACAAGGATAAGGCAACTGACAGCAATGTCTTCAAGGGCTCAATCATTGCCATCTTCAAGGAGGAGGATGATTGCAAAAAATTCCTATCAGCTGAAGCCATCAAACACAATGAGACCACACTGCAGACAATGTCACATGAAGCTTTTGTTGCTGAGAAGAAAGCTGAGTTTGAGGCACGCAAGGAGAGGAAGAACAAGAAAGCAAACAAGGTGGCTGATGAAAAACTGGAATATCCCAGTAAAACTATTGTTAAACTTACTGGCAGCACAATTGCTGAGCGACTGAACTGGAGTGATATCAAAGCTAAAGTCACTGAGGTCTCAGAAATGGAGATTGCACATGTTGACTTCAAGAATGGTCAGACTGAGGGACATCTACGATTCCGTGAGGCGGGCGAAGGGGAGACCTTCATGGGCAAGTTGACTGATGGCGGCTTCACCGTGGGCGAGTTCGAGTTCAAGGCGCAGTTGGTAACCGACGACGAGGAGAAGGCGTACTATCGCTCGTGGAAGCAGGAGCGAATGAATCGCAAGAACAAGCCCAACAAGTCGTTCGGCAAAAAGCGAAAGGGCAACTACACCAGCCGAGATGGACCCAAGGCCAAGAAGCAACAGAAAGAGTAAAGGTGTTCAATATTATTTTCTTTTATTATATTCTTTGACTGTATGATCACTGATGTTATGATATGCTTGAAAATGATAAATATTCATTATTTATCGGATTTGCAAACAGCATAGTGTTAAAAAGGTAATTTTTTTGTATGTTCTTCTTATTGAATCTGTTGTACATCTAAATAAATGCAGATTTGATTTCTATATTATGAAATCACATAGTATTCTCATCAAAAATGGCAAAACATAGTTAAATATTCTTAAAATTCTTTAAAAAAAAACTTAAAGGTAACAAAATCTCTTTCAGAGATAACTTTTCAATATTTGAATTTTACTCTCAAAGGTAAGAACGAAAACAGTAATACTTACTACTAAAAACTGATTGGCAATGAAACGATGCCATTAATATTATTTAGAGAAATTTAAAGAAAAGATCTTTGGGCCAATTTAGTAGGCAAATAATATTCAGCAAAGAACAAATTGCTTCTAAAGATGCCTTCGATTTCGCACATCTTTTGATTTTTGATCAATGCATTGATTTCGTCGCAAATTGCAGCGTTACCTCCGCTTTGAAAGTAAGGACGCGTTAGCATCGACTTGAGCTTTTTGCAATCAGTCTGCTTCAGTGGAAGTGTTTTAATGTCATGGTTCTTCATCTCTGACGGTAGAACGCCCAGCCATTTGAGCTTGGGCAGTGCTAATTCTTCAGACATGTGACTGTGTGACTGGAAGTGATAAATGTTCCAGATTAAAAACAAAATTATTTGCAACAAAAATAACTTACCAAGCTGCCGAATTTGTAGGTCAGAAAGATATCGATACCATAAGCATCCGCATCCACGACAATGAACATTGGGATTCCCAGTAACTTCCAAAGAATGTTCAGGAGGCGTCTTGTGCCGATGTCAGGATATCCCTTTCCCTGGGAAAGTTGGAATGGAGTCAAGACAAGAGACGAGAGGTTACAAGTGGCTTACCGTGACGAGTATGAAGTTTCTCGATAGTTTATTCGGCAAGTCATCGGCCAGCAACTTTTGAAACACTGTATCTTTCTCGACGATCAGTATGAAGTAAGCGGTAGTGACCACCTTGCGCAGGTTGTTGAGATCGTTCGGTATAATCGTACCATTTTGCGCGTTGCATTTAAGCACTGTTGAGCCGATGGTAAGAGTGACATCGCCGTAAATCAACCCTTTGCTCGTTGATGTCACGTTCAAATCCCAGTACGGTGCCTGCAGCAAGGAGCAGACAATGTTCAGCGCACTCGACACTTGGCCTTGACTTAATTTGCGCTCGGGAAGAAGCGATTTTAGCTGGTAATAAATTGATCGCTGTGTCAACTGGGTGTTCAACATCAGAAGGCCGTAGATTTTTCGAAGCAAATATAAAACAATGCTAGTTCTTCCTAGCAAAATTGAAAACTGCTTCATCGTCCCGTTTTGGAGCGCAAAGACGCCATCTTTAAAAACTGTGTTCTTCCAAGCCAGTCTTGGCACTTTCACCTGCAGCTTGCGTTTCAGCTGGATGTCATCGTAGAATTGAGCGAATAATCCTCGAATGCATGTCTTTACCCGATCGTTGCTGATTTCCAACGATGTTCTCTCGTAGATTGCCGAACTTCCAAAGTCTTCTTGGTCTTCAATTTTCTTCAAACCTTTTTGCAAAGCTCTGACATGGGAGGGCTGTCCTCGTTCAACGGTGTAGTCCCGAATAGCTACTACTTCTATGCTTAAATCTTCCTGGCTTGCGAGTTGCTGACTGTTGATGTACTCGCTCACATCGCTCTCGCTTTCGAATAGTATATTCTGCTCGTGAATCTGCTTAATAAATTTGTTGATGTCGTCGTATGCCAATCGCGGATCAATCGAGTTCTCATCGAACGAGCGTCTTGGAAAAAGTTCCGCCTCGGTATTGTTGTCATGTTCAGTCTGCGTGCCCTGATCAAATGTTTCATTTAATCTATGTGATCCACAGATGCTGGCCGCTTGTGAATAAAAGCTAAGGTCGTCTAGATAATTAAGAATATTTTGAAACGAAGTGTTTACATATGCACCTGGTGGATGAACAGATTGAATGCTTGAAGTACTAGCGAAGGAAGCATTTAGGTCGACGCAGGAAGTGTTAAGATTTAGACTGATCTGTGAGCCTTGGCTTTGCTGAACATCTTGACTCCAAGATTCGTTCAAGTTCAAAAGTCTTTTCGATTGAGATACTTCGGGGTTGTGTGTGAGTATGACCGGTTTGAATACTTTTATTGGTGTACTAGTGGGCGGTGTATGTGGACGAAGGAAACTACCAAAGCTAGAGATACTGCAGGATCCTGCTGGTGATGATTTGCGCTTCCGGGTCGCTCTCTTTGCCGCCTGTGAAGTGGTTGAATAAGGTTTATTGTAGCGACAGGAAGATACCACACTTCCCACATCATCCCAATCGAGCTCCTCAACCTCATCGTCATCTTCATTGATGGTAGTTAAGTTGCCGACTGAATTCATTGATATATCGTCCATATTCAGCCGTTCTACCCAACTCTCGACTTTCTTCGATGCAAACGACATGCATCTTTTTTCCACGCTCGGTACTTTAAAGTACTTTGATGTTTGCGACATGTTTTTTCTTTGTGTTTATCTTATAATCGAAAAAAGGAATATAATATATAGCTTATAACATGTTTGAAAACTATTTGCTTAGTGTTAATTTCAAATTACTTACATATCTGCGGTAAACTAGGAGTAGCACAAAGCAAAAACACTTATTTCTCGACTTTAGAAACTTGACTCTCGACTGTTTGTTGAAAGTCGAAACAATTGAAGTTTTTGCTGTACCCCTCTACAGGTTAATTCCTGAATGTCTAAAACCGCACCGCTAAGGGTGCCATCTATAACTCAGTTCTTCGTCTTTAGTCATACGACCGCGCAATAGATGGCGTCCTTAAAGTTGAACATTTAACGAAATATCAGGAATCCAAAAATATTAATCAATTGCAAGTAAAATTAGTAAATAATATACTGTTAATTCATATTTGGAATAAAATCGTATTTGTAAGTTTAATTTCTAATTTTTTTTACAAACTCAACATAACCTCAAAGAAGTTATGTAGTTTCGATGTAATTATTTTATGATCAGTTATGATTGCTGGCGATTTTTTGTATTTTGTAAAATAAACGTTTACAATTCGATAATCTAAAATGACATTTATGGATTATGTGTCAACACTCAGTGATAATCCGTACTTCGGCGCCGGGTTTGGCCTTTTTGGCCTAGGTGCCGGCGCCGCGGTCCTCAGAAAGAGCCTGCAAGGGGGCCTCATCCTCTTTCGCCGGCATTACATGATCACCCTGGAGGTGCCCTGCAGGGACAAGTCTTACCAATGGCTGCTACACTGGATGACGCAAAAGGGCGCACGCAGCACGCAGCATTTGAGCGTGGAGACCAGCTTTGAACAAAAAGACACTGGACATGTAAAGACAAAATATGAATTTATTCCCAGTATTGGTACACATTTCTTCAGGTAAATGAAGTTTGGATCAAATGCTTCATTTTACAAACATGACTGAAATAATCCCTTTTCAGCCATCTCATTGAATTCACAAATAATATCATAGTCCTTGTAGAATGCCTTGACTTTAGCTCGGTGGTTCCATTCCCTCCATTTCATCATGGCTGCAACACTTCCAGAAAGCACCAATGCTATGATGAGATGCTTCTTGGTCTGAGCCAAGCTCATGCCTTTCATGTTCATTGGTCTTTCAAAATGATTGGACATATTGCTTGATTTTGCAGATTAAATTGATGTGTAGATGTAGAAAGGTCTGTTCAGCTCTTTTTGCTGACTGCACACTGCCCTAAATGATTTGTCAATTAAATATATGCTATTATGATTTGTTTTTAACTGTTTTCAGATACAAGTCTACTTGGATCCGCGTTGAACGGACGCGAGAGCAGCAAACACTTGATCTACATATGGGCATTCCATGGGAGACAGTTCAACTAACTGCATTTGGAAAGGACAGATCTATTTATTTTAATATTTTAGAAGAAGGTAACAGTAACAGGAAAAACATAATTTTTAACTATTTCACGGATAGAGTTTATTTTCACCTACATTCGCATTATAAATGATTAGCTGTGCATTATTTAAGCATATCAACTGTTCAGAAGTTAGTGCTTTAAGCTGTGTCGGCATCAACAGCATGAAAATGTCTTCGGAAATATGTCCCAACAAATCGCACCCGATCAATTTCATTTCGAACGTTTTCAGAGCAAGCAGGAGAAATCCCAGCTTCTTGATCACTGTTGAATCCCACAACTCCACATGCGCTATTTGAAAGTTTTGCTTAAATGTTCGTAACAATGCCTGAAACACAATTTAACGTAAAACCGGTAAGAAACAAAACCACATTCAAACGTAAGGTATATTACATTCAATTGTTCAGTTGTGCAAGCCCATAAGTTATTGAAAACATCATTGTTGATTGAAAACAATTCAGATGAGTTTATCTTGGATAAATCGTATATGGAAAAACCGCATAACAATCCACGCATGGAATTGATAGTATTTGCATGTAATATTTCACTGGAGTTTAGTGCAAGATGGTTTTTCAGTGCGTACGCTAAAATAGCCGCCTTGCGCCTTGTCATGCTACGAAATGTGCTCAAATACTGTAGGGTACGATCATCTGTAAGATTTAGTTTGTATAAATCATTTTCGGGAATGTTCTCGAACAGTGTTTCGACGTTTTGAAGGTCCGTAACCTTTAAATCAACAGGCAGCAAGTTTTCTTTGAAAATATCCCATAAAACGAGATCTTTGTCCAGTGATGTTTTGATATTTTGCAGTGCAGGTAAAACTTTCACCACTTTTCGACGCGCTATACTTTTCAATTCCTCTGCTGTGCCATTAATTAGGATATCTAATATTTGTCTTGGCTTTGTTTTCCTGGAAGTTGTTGTGGATGCTGCTCGGGATGCTGACGTCCTTGTCGTTTTTGTAGTCCTTGCAACTTTAGTAGTACTTGTTACTTTAGTAGTCACTTCAATGTCTTTTAAAGTGCTTGAAGTTGCTTCAGTTGTGATATGCAAGTCACTCTTTAGCTTTTCCAAAGCTTTGAATATAAAGTCTTCATTTTGCACGATATCATTCCAGTGCATTTGCTCACTCTTTAATAACGCGATGGATATGTTTAAAGTCTGCGTTAAAGTGAATAATGTAAAAACGATAAAAAGCGCGAGTATAAAAGTTGACATGCTGAAACATTGTGACTTTCAGCCCGTCAAATGGCGTTAAAAGCGCACGAAGGCAAAACGGTGATGTACGCGGCGATGGGCAGCGAGTGGCGACCATTGGGACACCCACGCAAAAGACGACCCATACAATCCGTCGTGTTGGACGATGGCAAAAGTGAGAAAATCGTCCAGGATTGCAAAGAGTTCATTTCAAATCCCACTTGGTACACGGATCGAGGAATACCATATCGAAGAGGTTCAATATAAAATTCTATATAATTATAAAATTCTAAATACGGCTTTTTTTAACAGGTTATCTATTGCACGGACCACCGGGATGTGGAAAATCCTCATTCATCACTGCGCTCGCCGGAGATTTAGAATTCGGCATCTGTGTGCTCAATCTTTCCGAGCGCGGCCTTACAGATGATCGCTTAAACCATCTCCTCAGTGTCGCACCGCAGCAAACAATCATTTTATTAGAAGATATCGACGCCGCGTTTCTATCACGCGAAGATACTTCACAGCAAAAGTCCGCGTATGAAGGCCTCAATCGTGTTACGTTCAGTGGATTGCTGAATTGCCTGGACGGTGTGGCTAGCACAGAGGCGCGCATTGTCTTCATGACGACCAATTACCTTGATAGGTTATTACATTAATTTCACATTATTAAGTTCATGTCGTTAATTTTAAAATTGTTAATTTAGATTGGATCCAGCACTAATACGACCCGGTCGAGTAGATGTCAAAGAGTACATCGGTTGGTGTTCTCAGACGCAGATTGAGCGCATGTTTCTGCGCTTCTATAAGGGCGATGAATCCCTTGGCAGAGCACAGGAGTTCTCTGAGAAAGTGATAGCAAGTGGTAAAAATGTAAGTCCAGCACAAATACAAGGATACTTTATGTTCCATAAGTTATGTTCGATTGATGAAGTCCTGCAAAATACAGATATGATATGGAAGTTGTAAATAAAAATATCAGTTGTTAATAATTATTTATTATACTCACTTTTGATTATGTTATTGTGTTTAGGAAATACACTTTGTAATAATCTGTTTGCCATGTTATTTCTTCTTGCCTTTGCCTTTTCCCTTGGATTTCTTTACCTTATAGGGACCTAGTTTGCAACGTACCATCATGCCCTTCCACCATGCTTGGATCCTAGTTGCATTGGCATTCAAATGTGCCATGTGTAGTTCTTCCAAACGGCGTTTTTCTTTAAACGCTTCATAGGCTGCTATTTCAGCTTGACGTGAGGCGTACTAGAATTATTTCGATGTTCAATTGTAAAATTAAGGTTTATAAGAGTCTTACAAGTTCCTTGGCAGCAGTTGTTCTTTCAAGCAATTGGGCATGTTCACTCTTAATTTTTGCTATTTTCTCATCATAATCGTTCTTGTCTTGTTCATATTTGTCCACCCAATGCACGAGTTGTTGAATATATTCACCTAATTTCATGGAGTAGAAGTCCTCTAACTCATCATGGACACGATGTTCTAGTTCCAAGTTCTCTTCAATTTGTTCTACTTGTTCTTCCAACCCACGTTCATTTTGTTGTAGATGTGTTTTATGTTGATCGTTTTGGGCATGAAGCCATTCAGTGGCGTAACGCGATTTGACTTCATGTTCCCACAACTCATCCTAAAACGTATAATTTCCATAAGTAATAACTAATAAGTAAACATCTTCAAGTAAACCCAAATCCAAATTTAATATTATACAATACGTAAGGACGTTCAAAGTATCAAAGTATATTCACCTGATATTGATCCTTCAACGTTCCTAATTCTATGTTCAAAGCTTGTGCTTCTTGGTAATTGCTGATTGTTTCATTAGCAATTTCCGATTTTATAATGTTCAAGTTTTCTTTTGTTTCCTCGGCTTTCTTCTCTGCCCGATTCAACTCTTCTTTTGTTTCGTGCCGTTCTTCAATAAAACTATTCAAAGCACTGAAGGAGTGTTGATTTGTAACTTCTTGTGTAAGCTCTTCGAATAATCTGATTGCCGTCTTGTAATCGTTTTCAATTACTTCCCGAGTCATGTAATCTAAATGCACCGTTTCTTTTAGAGCTACATTACGAGCAAGATTCAAATTATTCAATGTATTTTCGAGGACAGATAACAATTGTTTTAATTCTATTGCACTGCTCTGGTCGAGGAAATTATTCTCTTCAGACATTATGCAAACTTTGATTCACAAAGGAATCACAAAGCTTGTGATGGGATGGTGAAGTTTGATCAATAATTTCATTTGCTTGCTTGCTTTGCTGTTTTGTTGATTTCTATTGAAATGTAAATGGGATCTGGAGGCAGGACAAGACTTTTACAATAATGCAGGGTTTGAACAAAGTAATGTATTTTATAAAAGTACGTGGTACCAAGCGATTCTCTTAATTCATTATTAACAAAGTAGGAATCGTGCTTGCTTTCTTTATTTAACAGTTTATCCGATTGTTGTCAGAGTTTCCTGCATTAACTTGTTGACAATATTAATTACATTGTCCAATTGTGACTTTACAGGTCCCTGAATAATGGACAATAGCAAATTGCCAACAATCATCATAACAATGCGGGTTACCATATTCATTATGATCGATTCTATGTTCCCAGAAAAGCGAATCTGCATCGATCTATATTAAATTGAAATACGTACCGATTAAAAATTGCACACAAAAACTGAAAATTTACTTACTCATCATTTTTCCTGATATTAAACTCAAGCAGAGTAAGTTTTACTTGACCGAAGTCCTCCTCAATGATGAATTCCACTGTAAGCTCGGGTATTTTAACTCTGACTTGACCCATCGAAGCTATCAAAAAGGCGGACGATTTATAGTCGGCAGTAACCATCAGGTCGTCGAAAGTGAGTTTTACTTGAGTCGTGAGCTTCTTTCCGGGTTGATTATCCAACATGACAATATCTCCGTCTCGAATAATAGTGGACAAGTTGAATACTTTGATGTTTTGCATTCTCAACGTAGCGAGCTAAGAAGAGGACCAATTATATTATTTCTGGTGCACAAAATGTTTAAACTTTAAAATAAATGCAACGAACATAGAGCGACTGCGTTTGATTGCCTGCATCAAATGGATCCATATTGCGTGCGCGCATTGCATAGCGGACCTCCCGCAGGATGAGATCTAAAGTTTCATTCAGCGATTCAATTTTCCTGCAAAATAGCAACTAATAATTAAACTTTTCGTTCGAAATCGCAACACTATTAGTTTCTGTTCAGATTCCGACTAAAAGGTACTCACACTTCTTCTCTTCTTATCCTGATGGTCCTGTCATCCTGCACTGGCGGATCCAGGATGTCCGCTTGAAAGGTGCGCGCTTGGCACAAGAGAACAAACGATGCGAGCGCAACCGCGCACGATATGTAAAACGACTTCATGTTTATAAACTGTGCTGATTTCGGGTGCCGTGGAATCAAGGTAAATGAATAAAAGATACCTTGGTGAGGACAACACGCGTGCCGCTCAAGAATTGTTGGTAATATTCGCAAACAAACTTTATAGCCCACACAGCGAGCACTTACAAAATTATTTTGGTGTCAAGTCAACTTATCAGAGAAATGAATATTCATCGATGTGTACATGTGTCTGTTAATTCTTGATTGTTTATGTATTAATACACAAATTAAACAAATGAATATTTGATGTATTAGTGTTTGCGTGCAAGTTTCAAATTTTAAGCCAATTCGTAAATGTGTTTTTCAACTTTTCAAACTATCGTCAGATAAAATGTTAATAACATTTAGCTAGATCAGATATGTTGTAATCATCATCGAAATTAATTGATTTTTTGGAGGAAAAGTTACTTATAATGCAACCTAAACAACCTAAACAACGTCACATTTTTAAATTACTCATATCACACTTAAATAAATTACATATTTATACCAGAATATAAGCGTAAGCAAAGATCATTTATTTTATTGGTTTCCGTTTGACATGCTTAGCAAATATCCATTGATCATATTAACAATTTGATAGATAATCTCGTTGATTTGTTTTTTAAGTGGATCTCCAACAATATTCAGAATCACGCCTTGCAGAATAGTTACGATGGCAGGCATAGCAATGTTGAGCACGTTTCCTTCCGGAGATCCTGACAGCTTTACGTCCATACGCCTGCGAGCAACAACAACATAATCATTATAAAAAAGTACTAATGTTTACGATTTAATGGCTTAATTTTACTTTTTGTCCATTGATAAATTCAACGTTTCGAGAGTGCCGTTCACCTCTTTAAAGTCAATGAGGACCTTTACATCTGCATTGATTTCTGGTATTATAGCTGTTAATGTTCCTCTGAATCCTGGGAGGGAGATGAATCCTACTTTAACATTGGCATAATAATCGGAAACAAGCTAAAAATAAGTTACATTATAAATAACGAGAAAATAAATAAAAAGTGAATAGTTAACAAACAGTTAACAAATTAAATATCTTTCAATTACACGTTAAATTAAAACAAAATAATAATTAGAAACAAAGTTAAAAATCAGCCATGAAGAACAATATTTATCTACTTTTTGTCCAATATGAACTTCTTTTTAGATCATCTACAAAACCGCTCTCAAGACTCTCAAGAGAGGAGTCGTGACTTATGGATCACCCTGTACTTACTTTAACATCATGAAGTTGCAACTTCACTGCAACGCTCATTTTCCTATTTATCTGATCATCCATGATAAGAATATCACTTGTACGATTTATATTTGTTATGTTGTACACTTTAATGTTGGACAATTCAAGATTAACTGGCTAAAATGGAATTAGAATGAATTACTTATTAAATTAGATGAAATTACTCGTACAGCAATGTATTGTTCCAGATTCGGTGCCAAGAAAGGATTCATGCCATATTTGTCCATAATCAGCGGGACTTCCCTCAGGAGTATATCTCCGAATTGATTAATCGTTTCGACACGCCTGTTAATAAACACACAGAAAATCAAAAAATATTTTTCCGCCCATCGTCCAAAAAGTGCAATATTCGGTTCGACTTGACTTGAAAAGTTTCACTTTTATGTACATGTACTGAAATAATTGCGCAATGGCACTTTTACAGCCGCTGCGAAATTCATGATTTCGTCAGTAGGTGGCGCAACTATCTCTCGAGCCAATAAATATTCCTAAATATTAATATATGGCACTTTTGGAGCAATTCACATAACTTCACATAACACTATACACCCAAGGACTAACTTTAGAACGAGGGGCTCCAAAGTTGTTTTTGCTTTCATTAGCTCATTAGGCTTATGTTTCTTATTGGATTTCGATTTCGAATTCGAATGGTGCTTCTCAGCATTTGCGCCAAGAAGACAACAAACAACACCAATCACTAAACACACAATTAAAGTCCGCATTTTAGATCTACAACAATGCAACTGAAAAAGTAAGAAGAAAGCTTCAAAACTTTGCTTTATATTAATTTTCTTGAAAAAGATAAAACTTGTCACTGCAAACCAATTAAAAGTAATCGATTGTTCGATGCTATGTTGGCACTGGTAACTTTAAAAAATATGATATAGTTGCTAACTGTTAGAAAAAAGCAATAAATAATTGTCGAATGCATTTCCAACAAACATTGTTTACGTCACGAATGATGCAATATGAAAAAAATAATGAAAAATGAATGTCAGGAATTTTTGAACTCTAACAATTTGTAGAATGCACAGAAAAGTAAAGTTTTTCTGATAGCTAAAGAATCCACGCACAACATACATAAATAACATTCTAGCCTTATCAATTCTTGGTGTTGGTAATATCATTTATAATAATTTAAATAGGACAATGACAGAGTACTACTTTTAAAGGTGACATTTTTATGGCTGCAGAAAATCACAATACTATATTTGGCGTCAAACCGTTCCAACTTTTTAAAATTAAGTCACGTGATCCCAATTCACCTTAGAAATTTTGAAATCGTCGTATGTATTTAATTCCTTATGCATTTACATTTAAGAAAAATCCATTAATCATGCCACTGATTTCATGGAGGACCGCGTTGATTTGCTTCTTGAGCGGTTCCTGTATAATGCTTAGAAGTACTTCCTGGAGAATGTAGACAATCACAGGCATGGCAATGTTCAGCACATAACGCTCCAGGTTTCCCGATAACTCGACTTTGATATGCCTAAACCACCAATCAAAAATCATAACAAATTATCTCATATATGGAGGGTGGCCAGAAATTAACGGATTTTGTACACGTGGCGTTCTTCCTTGGAGAATACTAAGATGTAATTCTCTTCGTGTGGACACACGAAGTCAACAAAGTTGAAATTTTTTTATTAAAATGTCGTTAGAAACGCCACATGTACAAAATCATGTAATATGTATGTAGTATACATACTGTCTGTTGGTAGATAATTCCAAGGAGTTCAATGTTGCGTTAACATCCTTGAAATCCACAGTGACCTTGATATCCACTGCCATTTCCGATACAACGGCTTTTAAAATACCTTCGGATCCAATGGCGGGTATATATGGCAACACTTTGATATAAGCGTTATAATCAGATACCAACTGTAAAACACAGTTTACAAAGTTAACTGACGTCAAAATGCAAATCATAAACTTTAAAATGTGTTATCCTGTGATAAATTTTACTGCGCTCGACTTACGATTAGGTCGTCGAATTTCAATTTTAAAGTGGTAATCAATTGCCGGTTGAATTCATCGTTCAGGATAATCAAATCGCTTACTCGATGTACACTTGTTAAATTGTAGAGTTTAATGTTGTCTAACTCTAGGTTAACTGGCTAAAATGTTGCATATTGGTTTTGGGTGTAAATATTCAGAACTTACGTCTTACATAGATTGATTGTTTTTGACCTGGCACAAAGAAAGGATTTAACTTGTATTTGTTCATTATTGGTGGGATATTCTTCAAAATAACGTCACTAAGCCCATTGACAGTTTCAACTCGCCTATAAAAGGAAATATAACACCAATAAAGTGTGGAAATATGTACAGTACATATGAAGAAACTTAATTACGTTATATTCTCTTGATTGACTGTTGAATCTTGTGAAGTTTTGTTTGTACGTTTTGTACTTTTTGGCGTCCATTTCGAATGCTTTTCAGCACCCACCAAAAAGCAAGATATTACTGCGAACAAAACCAGGCC
>JARJDQ010022144.1:0-31290 GCA_030264215.1 Geostiba sp. GC000077
AAGATACATGTTTCTTTTATAGACGTTTTAAAGGCGTATTTTTGAACTTATGGGATTTTTGTAAAGAATAAATTGTTATTATAATAATAATTGCCATCCCGCTATGCATTTGTTTTTGTAATTTCTTTCATTTAAATTTTTAAACTTTATAACAATAATAACAATATCAAAAAAAGAAACGCCATCCGCGATTCGTAATAGTTTAATATACATCGTGCCAAAATTTGAGCCTGTTTAGACTTTTTATAAAGCAATTAGACGATTTGTAAAATTTCATTCTTTTTTGCTAGCGAACGCTCTTAATCGAATCCTCTTTTGCTCGTATAGCACGATGAATTCGAGTGGCAGCCGCGAAGAGTTCCGAAATCGCTCCAGCTCGGCGGACGAGGCCTCCAAACCGAAGAACATGCCACGCCGCCAACCGATGTCCATCGGCGGACCCGCCAAACCGCTGCCATCCTACCAGCAAGGTAATTGAGGACGCAGGAGCATCCGCGGCAATAATTGTACCAAATAAATGCACAATAAAATACCCCGAGTTAACTACCGCGCGCGCGATAAAATCGATCCAAGTGCGCGCCAAACACAATGCACTCGTACGGCACATAAACACCGGCATGCGTTTGCATTAATGATTAGCTGTTATTCCATGGCATTTCGCCATCGTTGCTTATTATTGAAGCGTGCTCAGCGCGAAAATCGTTTGATAATTCGCCGATATTGCACCGTTTTATTGCTACTTAAATGAGATATTGCGCAAAGTATGTTTAGTGTTTATTAATTCGATCACACGTATGAGTTAAGCGGCGAAATTCTTCTCGGTATGTGGGTAATTCTGGGGTGACATTGAACATTGCACATGGAGCATGTTTGATTCACAATGTCGGTCGGCGGGAATGCTCCATTAATCAGAAATGGTCTTGGCGTTGATTCACGTTTTTCTGCCTGCGACGCATTCAACACTTGTCATCTTGGGCGATTTGATCTTTTATCACCATCACTCCCAAACTCATCATTATTTGTTTAATTAACAAATTTGACGTTTGTCAAATAACGCATAATATTATTTCTTGCTCTCTTGTTTTGTTTGATTACTCAGCTCTACAATTCATGCATGCGCATTATTAGTAAATTTAAAAGCGATTTTCACAACTAATCGATTTCCAAGCCTTCCCAAAAATGACACATGTAAATTCGGCGCAGGCATAAATGCGAACGGCGAACTCATTAGAGTTTACGACGGGCTCATAACGCGTTGGGCTAAATCAAGTCGGGGCCCCGCTCTTTAGACAGGCGGCGCGGCGCGTGGTTTGTTATTCAGCGCAGACGTCCAGACACGCCGCGACACCGGCGATATTTTCGCAGCGAAACGACGAAAATAAATCCGGCTGGGAATGTTTTGATTATGAATCAAGGCGACGAATTTGTCTATTTGTCTATCGGCGGCGGCCGCCGCCGACGCGATACGTCCCCAGCCACATTCGCTTGGCGCGCGCACGCGTGCGCGCGCTGTGACTGGTGCGGTGGCCGTAATTGCAATTTCTATGCCATTCGAATTCTTGAGCTGGGTGCGTTTGCTTTAATTACAGATCAGGCGGTTGTTAATATAATCGTCGACATAGTTCCTTCGCCTTGCACGTCAGCAAATAATAACAATAACGCAACTGGTATGATAATTGTATGACTGATTGTTTGGTGGGCAAAAACATGCTAATCAATTATCGTCGTTGTGCAATCGCTCGCTCTGTGTTATGTGCGCCGCTCGGCCCCCGTCTTGTTGGTGTGCTCGGTGTGAGATCGATGTTTTCCGACGCCATCAGTTGTTGTTGTCTCCCCCGCCCGCCCGTTTGATTTTGATAAGTGTGCATGAATGGCCCTCGCTGGCGTTTGATGCGCAAGAGACGTTTCGCGAATCGTTGCATAACTCATCGCGCTTTCGGCGCGGCCCGACAAGCAAAAAAATTCGCCTCGGTGTAAATTGCATTTTTCTATGGCGACGGCGCTTGGCAAACACGTTTTTTCGGCCGCTCATTGGCCGGGGCCCGAGTAAACAGGTGTCTGGGCCCCCCCAGCTCGCCGATACAAAACAACGCCGCCCGCGCTGATTATATATTTTTTGCCTCCTGCGCGCGCGAATTGCTGTTATCGATTTAACTCCCTATTATAATAATGAATGAATTATGCTGCACGTATTTCCGTGCGTTAATGCAGGCCGTGCAACGTATTACATATTCGGGACGTCAATGCCGCGCGCCGCGAATAATTGTTTTGCTGGTGCTGCGCGCGCCGGGGTAAAGCACAGCACAATAAAAATGCGAATTTATTTTGTTACGCGTTTAAAATATGTTGTGTGCTTGGGAAAAAATACACACACACACAACGCGCGGCGATATGAGAAATATATAACGGCACAAACCGCGACGTCAATACGCGCGCCATTCGTCAGCAAAACGTCAACAAAACAATCGTTGCATTAAGGTACACACTCGAAACACGCACACGACGCGCAAATGCAACATATACGATATCCGAGGTATTGTGTCGTGTGCAGTACAATAATGCGGCGTAAGAAAATGTTTTCGGAATGAGCATACGCAAATACCATGTATTTTTCGTCCGTCCGCGCGCTCCCGATTTATATGTCAGGTGTTTTTTTTTTCTCTTCTTTTGCTCGCTTCGTTATATTTTTATTTGATTGTTTACTTGCGCGTCAAGGAGCATAACAAATTAATGCCGCACTACTCCCCCGGGATAATTGCAAAATACCCTCGTCGCCCACAATCAACATGCGTCACGTTGTAGTAAATAAGTATTGCATCCTACACGCAGAAATGCACCACACTAATAACACATTATTAATCGATTAATTGGTGGCCGGTTCATATGCTCCACGGGGGTGTTCATTCTCATTGAGATCCGGGACCGCGTCTGCAGCTTGAGCCTCCCTGATCCACATTTTGTTTTTGTTCTACGCACTCTCAACCATCACCGTCTTTGCACAAACGCCATACACCACAATTCAATCTGTTTCGCATCGACTGTGTTTTATTGATAATCGAAATTGTATATACAGGAGGGAATGTAGCTTGGCCTGGAATAGTGAACCACCAACGTACACGTTCACTGCCTCTAGCTCATCCTGCACCTATCACTACTGACAACCCTATTCATCCCCCGAAAACGGCCAAGCGCCCGACTCCATCCTCCAAATGTATGTATCATTCAATCATATATTCATTTTATCATTCTGCTAACACACGAGAACTTTGGCTTGATACTAAACTTGACTCTTTGCGGGTGGGCATGTTGAATTCGAAATTAGCTGCTGGCCCGAGGATTGGGTCAAGGATTTGGTGCGAACGCGCGCGCCACCTGCAACGGGTTTGGCCCTTGGTCGTCGTTTAGACTCATTTAGAACCATTCGCAGCCATTTAGACTTCAAGCATTTCGTAATAATTAACATCCGTTACGCTAAGTTTGCATCTGCATCTCTGGGGACGGATGGTGTGGTCATCAGTTGATTTATTTTGCAACTCATTGGGGGAGGATCCTCTATCTGTCTGCGTCGCATTTAAATGTGAAGCGCAGCCAAGTGTAAAGTATCCTTCTCTTGAGGGCCGAATCTTGTTGTTTTCGGTGTGAATGTTAGTTACATCAGTATTACTCATCTTTACTTACACTATGTGTGTTTGACTAACGATTAACGACTTACGTACTTTTGGTTTTTCCATTCTACTAAATTGCTCTTTTCTCCGTAATCGTTCTTTGTTCATTTTGTTCATCGTACGGCGAGTGTGTCGATGCGCGGCTAAAAGACTACTTTGGCATTTGTAGGCTTTCCAGACCTGCGGATACGCAGCGACAGCATGCCATCGCGGTCGCGCACGAGCAGCGAGGGCAATCATCCGCTGATGGTGATGGACCGCCACTGGCCGTCGGTGGGGCATCCGTCGCTCGCGAGGGACATCTCGCACAGCCCGCCGTCCGACAGTCCGGTGAGCCCGCCGTCGGTGGGGTGCTCCACCGACTCCACCGGCTCCTCGCTGAGCATCGACGATAGCGACGGCTGGCATGACAGCGACGTGATGCGCCGTTTCCACCCCTCGCTGACGCCGGACGAGGCCATCGCGGAGGAAAACTGCGATGATTGCAGCGAGAGTCCCTGCATGCTGCACTCCAGCCCGCCGCCCGGCTCCTACATGCCGATGAGCCATGCGCCCATCAGCAGCGATGACGGCTACGTGGACATGAGTCCGCGCGCGCGGCACAGCGCCATGTCACCGGCGCCGAGCATGAGCAGCGTCACCTCGGGCACTCCCTCTCATGCAGGTTTGTACAACACTTCCCTTTCTACCGCATCAAGCAGCGAATAGCAGTGAATAGCGGACTTGCCTTACAGATATGCTTATCAACTATCCACTGGAAAAAGTGCTTTCGTACATTCCGAGCGAAGAGGACGAGTCCAGCTCCAACGAGCGACAGCGAACGTACTCGATGGGCTCCAAGCCGTTTAGGACTCGCGTCGAGCAGCCGCGCAACCGCGCCTGCAGCGTCGGCTCCAAGACGAAAAAGGGCTACAACCGAGTCCTACCGCCGCACGGACACAACCATAACGGTATCAAGTCGAATAGTGCTCCATTGCTGCTCAATACGCGGCTGTACAGCTCCCACAGCTCGATTGACCCTATGGAGGACCTCATGGAGATGGACTTCAGCCGGAAGACCAATGACTATGTGGAGATGACGCCGTCCAATGCGTCTCTCTCTGGCAACGGACACAATCAGTTGGCGCAAAGCAACAAGTTCAAAGCACCTGCAGGGTATGTTCCAACCATTAACATACAACACACTGAACCACTGAGGATTAAGTAACTAATCGTTCTATACCATTTTCCATGCAGATATGTAGATATGCGACCTGGTGCGCCGATTTCCATCGAAAAGGAGCCTTCGTCATACGTAGTAATGAAACCCGGCACATCCCCAAGCAAGCCCATTCAGTTCGAATCGCCGCGCTCCGATTACTTGGAGATGGACGGGCGAAGCAACAAAATGAAGCTCTCGACGTCGCCGCAAAACCCATCCCTCTCGCCATTATCATCCATCGCGTCAACGTCACCCATGTCGCAGTACACACCCACCACCGACTACATGGACATGAATTTCCATCTCAAGAACAATATGTTCGACATTGCGCCGTCGCCGGCCCAGTCGACGTTAGGTTACGTGCTCAAGGGATCACCGTCATCAATCGATTACATCGATATGGACTACCATCCGAGTAATAAAATAGAGAATGAAGGCTACGTGGAGATGTCGCTGGGCAGCGGCGGTGGCAAGACGCCCACCACCGCTGGGGACTACACCGTCATGTCGTCGTTTAGCATATCGTCGCGGAAAACCCAGCATAACCAGGAGAAGTCTAAGCACGAGAGCAACACGCGATCGAAGCCCATCAACATCCAGCAGAACCCCACCAACGACATACTGAAGATGATGATGATACTGCCGTTTCAGAATAGTTACCAAAAGTCGTCCCGGAAGAGCAGTCGGCGCGATTCGCGGGACAGCTCCAGCTCCAGCGTGACGACACCCTCGAGCTCGTCGACGATATTCCCGCTCAGCCTGAACAGCCCCAGCTCGCCGGTGTCGTCGAAGAGCCCCGACGCCAAGTCGCCGGCGACGACGCCAGCGACGCACACGGCGACCACGCCGAGCTCGCGAATCAAAGTACCCTCGACGGTGCTGAATACCAAGTACCAAGCATCCGGCAATCGGCGGACCTCCGACTACGTCTTCATGGACCTGACGCGGCGTGCCAGCACGGACAAGTCCCCCTACGTGAATTACCAGCCCAGCGTGGCGGCCACCGCTAGCTGGGTGCATGTACTTAAGCCTGCGACGGCCACTCCAGCGGCGAACAGCCCCAAGGACGACTACGCACGCATGGACTTTGGCGGACGGGCGCCGCGGCCGGACTCCTTCCTCATGAACATGGACAACAGCTCGCGGTGCTTCAAGCCCATCGACGAGGAGGCCAACAAGCAGTCGCGCCCGAGCTCCGAGAGCAGCGAGGTGAGCACGCTCGTCGGCTCGCGGCCGAATTCGGTGAACAGTGGCACCGGCGGGCAGGAGTCAGCGTCGCCAGCGCCAGCGTCCCAGAGCCAGCTACACTACGCCAGCTTGGATCTAGCATCTAGCGACAATGCCGACGATAAGGCACAACGCGCGGCCAAAAACTTCAAGGACGGCGGCGGCGCGAACGCGCAGACCGCTGGCTTCTCCTACGCGGAGATCGACTTCGCGCGCAGCGAGGCCTTCAAAGCCAACTCGCTGATGAGCCCGAAAGTGAAGCATTAGATAATTATACAACCCGTACCCGCAGGTATGCTGTACACTATTATTTAGTCGAAATTTACACTATTATCGCATCTATTTATTACAAACTGATATGGTTAATACAAACTGATATGGTTAACGAAATAGACTGAAGCCTTCATATTTAAACGATCTTAATTAATTAATTGTAGGCTCACTGTATGTGAATAGAAACTTCATTGACATATTTTAAGTGTATTTTTAAACATGCAGTACGCGCGAAGCATAGTATGACAAGACACTCTCGTATGCTTTGACTGACTTTTAGCAAAGTGAGTCGGAACCGAACCGTATACCTGAGTCTTTTTGTTACTCTCGGTTATTATTTTCTATTTGATAGGAGGGTACGTTTATGAATATACAACTAGCGATGGAGCTAAAATATTAGCACATAAGATGCATATATAACGCGAATAGCCAAATATATAAAAAATATTTAACCAAATTATATGATATATACAATAATGAACATTGAAAATAATTGATATACGGCAAAACAGTAATTCGAACGTGTACATAATTTGCGGTTAATTTATTGAAAATCTTCATACATATCATGGAATCATGCAAAACCGATGAGTTACAATGAAACAAAATCAAAAAATTCGATAAACAGCCGACAAAATAATTGAAGCATAGACAATATGTTTGTAAATCGACGGTATAAGTATTATGAATCATACAGCGGCATTTAATTAATTAAGAACTATACATTTGATGAAAAGGAAAACCCCACAAAAATTTTATTATAAATACTACAAAGAGCTACTAAATTCAAGTGAAAATAGAGAGAGAGTGAGAAAGAGCGAGAGAGATAGAAAGAAAAAGTAAAGTAAAAGATGTTGTAAATATTCTTAAAATCTATTAAACTGTAAATGTAAACGAGCTTTAATCATTATGAATGAATAATATCCCATAATACGTTTCTTTTCAGTATACGAATCGAAATTACTTGTTACAACTAAATTAGTGTAAAAAGAAAACAAAAAATAATCTGTATCTACGTATTATACACAAATATTTAGACCTAATAACATAAAATGCGTATCAAAATTTATAATATTTGTGAATTTCTTCAGTTTTCTTTTCGGTTACGTAACAACAGAGAAGGAAAGGAGTGCGGAAATTAGATTGATAGCGAATGATTATAGGAAATTGTTCAGCTCATATCTACAAGTAGTAAGAAGCGAAATCTATTGTTAATTAATTCGTTGCGATTTTACGTTTTCGCCATGTTGATTTATCCTCGCGTCGTATTTACTACTTCTAGACATTGGGCTTATGGATGCAAACGTTTTCTGGAACGATTGTTAGTTTACTTACCAAGTATTGATTGCCTCTCTACTAGTTTATTATCGAATGTTCAATAGAAAATGATGGGCAGGAAGCACGAGCCGTTTGTACTACTCTGGGCGTTCTTTGTTTCGTTCGCTTATTTGTTGTCCCGCATTGAAAGCTTCTGAAATTAGCCCTTCCCCCAACTACACATTATCTACACACTTTATACTTATATTACTCGTTCGGATTTGTACGTTAGTCTTGCGAAATGTATATGATTGCAAACTTGTAACCGATGCTAGCGATTATCCGTAGCGAACTAATGGATGTGAAACACAAAAACAACAAAAAAAAATACACATGAAAACAATAAATGCAACTACTGCTGATTGTCTACAAGCCACGCATGGTAAACATTTTATTTTTATATTAGGAAAGCGATAAATGCAATAATGAAATAGCACAAACGACGAACGGATAGCCTGGAAGCGTTTACCAATAACATACCTAATTAGAGAATAGTATAAATGTTTCTATTTTTATTGTGAATAGTGATAAAATGTATTTTGCAACTGAGAAACCTCTTGGTGGTGTAAAAGTGGTGCGGATTGGATTGAATTGGGAATGATGATAGCAAAATTGGAAGTCGAAAATGCGGAAACTATTAAAACACTAACAATTTTAAATGAAGCGGACTTAACGAAGCGAAATAAAATGAAAAAAGACGGAAACATAAACTGCCGTTAATCTTATATGTATATTGTTGCAATGCAATTCTTAATTAACAATCAATCAATGACGGGTTTTTTTAACACCAAGATACCATATACAATATCAAATGCCTCTTGAACTAGAATGGAGAAAATAAACGAAAAATCGAAAAAAGAATGAAAATCGTAGAGCAATTATGGAACAAGTAAGCAAGATCATAATGTGCCTATCCTAGGTAAACACTTTGGGTTGTGTATGTTTTTAATCTAATATTTTCGCTTCACGAATACAAATATACAGTTATATCATGTCGTTGTAATCATACAAGCATGGCGGGAATTGAAGGAAATTATGCTGCATACAAGTATTAAGTACTAAATGTAAACTAGAAGAATTTATTGTTATTGTTTTTTTTCGTTGTTTATTTTCTATGATGAGTATTATGGCGATCTTGCTTTTTATTTTGTTTTTAAGTTTAATCATTGTTTTACTGATTTTTCTTTTGTTTTCGTCAACAAAGAGCGAAACGCTGAAATTATACGCCGGGGATGGATGAAAAAAGTTAAAAGAAAAACACAACTCTTTACTAACTGCAGTTTTGTTTGTACATACAACCACATGTTATTGCTTTGTAATTTTATATAATATTTGTATCTGCGAAAAAAACACGAGCGATGTTGATTACGATTACCATTTTGGGTGTCTATGCGAAAGAGGATGAATTCCGTAATAAGTACATGCATTGCGAACATGAGCACACGAATCGGACAATGATGTTGCGATGCGATAGTGATTGACACTTGTATGAATGTGCTACAATACGTAAGTACGTACGACTTGTTGAAAACTGAGAGAGAAAAAAAAACAATTAATTTTAAGCTCATAGTTCCTCATGATGCTATATTTACTACTACTATTTAATATCATTACTTGTCATTAATATTTTATTATTATTATTATTCTTATTATGGTTTATTATTATTCTATTAAAGAATTAAGCTTAAGTCTTAATGTGTATGCTATTGCGTAATTATTTATATTTTGTAATTATTAAACTCTTTGATTAGAACGAATCGTATTAATGAAACTGGTTTTTAGTTTTTAACATATGCGATTGTTAATAAACTTGACTTATTACTGAGGACATACATTTTGAAATCAGTAATTCTACACCTGTTTCCTTTGATTCCCTTTGCACTCTCAGTGTTTCATTAAGCAGAAGCTACTTTCCAGGAATGTCGAGGTAAGTGACAAGATGAGTGACCGTTTTTCTGCTTATAAACTGTGTGACATTGAAGTTTTGACTGTTGCGAGTGGAATGAACTCTCGCTAGGATTTGTTGACATGAGAATGTTTTTTGTTTGCAACACCGTTGGGCCGGCCAGGCGAGTGAAAGAGGAATGTCTGCGCGTCGCGAATAACTGGACGAATGGAAGATGTGAGCCACTTCCAAGTCTTACAACTGCCTGACCCAAGTTTGAACTACTAACGCACATAGATACACGCCTCATCTGACACACTTATGCAATGGATTGTCGCTGAATTTTAGCATAATATGCAAGCGATTTTCTCAATTTCCCGCAAACTCTAATAACGACGAGTTGCACCATTGTCAAGTTCATGTTGCAAAAAAGTCTAGTATTATGTGATGCGTATCAATTTGATGCGCGTGCTGGGAAACGGAAATAAATACACATACTTTGTTTCCACCACGAACTCAAATGCGTAGCCGAAAAAAAGAGTTAAAGTATTACAGAATACCGAAGTGAACCAAGTGAATGAAGTAGTAAGCGTTCTTCGGTCGACTTGTTACCATCGCGCAAACTTCTGCGATGGCTGCACGAATTCACTTTGCCAGCAGTGGCAGGGCGGAGAGTGGAATACTTCAAAAATGTTTGTGTTATCTTCGATGTGCGGTGATTATTCACATTGTTTGCGGTATATATTTGAGCTTAATGTGTAGTCCTATTGTGGAAGATATTTGGAATGAGGCAGTTAATGATAAAGAATTGCCGGTTAGCAATGTTTCGCAGTCTACACGAAATGGCAAAGGTATTTTATAAAATCTTGATTAATGAGAAATTTAACGTAAATATTGTAGTTTTAAACTTCTTCCCGGTGCCGGTTGAGGAGGAATGTAATGCCAATGATGGCAGACGCAAAGGTAAATATTAAGTTATTACGAAAGCGCGCACATTGTTCTAAAATCTTTCATTAAGGAATCTGTATGAATCCCTACGAATGTCGAATGCAAGGCGGCTCATCGAAAGGATCCTGTGCTCTGGGTTTCGGTGTATGTTGTACGTGTAAGTCATCATAAAGCACAAAGTTTCTACAAACGTTAAGCGTTTTGCTAAATAGTTACAGCAACTTGCGATCAAGATATTTATAACAACATCACATATTTCGTCAATCCCAACTTTCCCGATCTGAGCAGAGACGTAGGCAAATGTAGTGTGAAGATCAAGAGGATCGACCCGGATATTGTGCAATTTCGACTTGACTTCATTCATTTCAATTTGGTGAGCTGCTAAATAGCGCGTGAAGTTTTCCGGTAGTAATTAGTCATTTGCACAAAGGGACAACCAAATCGGCGAAATGGAGTTTGCGAGGAGGACGTTTTTGTCATGAGCGGTGGCGCGTCCAAACAATTGAATCTCTGTGGGATCAATAGTGGGCAACATGGTAAGGGTCGCAGGAAATGAACGTTTTGGTAAGATTGCTTGAATTTTGGCTGTAGTATTTTTCGAGGTGGAAGCCGGCGATGAGGCGATTGTCATCAGCATGAATATGAGCAAGAAGGCTGTGTCACGCTTGTGGGAGGTGCAAATCATGCAAATACCCTTCGTTCATAGGGCACCGGAAGGATGTCTGCAGTATCATACAGATCAAACAGGTAAAATAAATATTTAAAAAAAATCTTTAATTCAGTACGTTATCAGGATGTGTTGTATTTTAGGTGTGCTTCAAACAATGAACTACGCTGAGAACGGCCGCCATCTTGCCAATCAAGACTACAACATTTGCATTCGCAAGGAGGAAGGGATGTGCTCCATAGCATATGAGCCCTGTGATGATAACTCGTTCAAAATTGGCAACGTAAAGCCACATGTGCAATATTTTAATATCGATCAAAATTTTAGTAACTCCATTAACATCGAGAGTGCAGATGACGTCAGGGCCAATGCAACATCTGAAGAATTACAGGCACCAGCGGCAGCGGCATCACAAGCAGCCGACACTGAAGATCTGAGTGACATCGGCTCAGGAGCAGGTGCAATTGATAGTGATGCTCAACCACGCAATCAGGAAATGTGCATCAATAAAATCATCCTGCCCTGTGACAATGACGACTTCCTTCTGGTTTCTGGCATGCAAACGGGCAGTCAGAACGGTTACTGCAGCTTAGCGCATTGTGGCAGCTCCCTTTGCCCAAATGGCGAACATCCCTGTCGCGTTGAAAGCAACATCACGCCTTTCACGGTTGGAGTGCAGTTTGGAGCGTCTGGCAGGGAGGAATCGCCGGAGGATAACATCGGCATGTGCCTGACATATGAGCAACAACCTTGCTCAGTATAAGCCCACATTTGTATTGTATTGTAGAATGCCAGGAAATATACTAGTCAAATATATATGTTGCGCAATATCACTTAAAAGAATACATACTTTATTGTATACATTAATTTAGGACTTGTTTGTTGTTTTGCTTAAAATTTCATTTGGAACGTAGGTATACATTATAAGAGTTAGTTACATGGATTGTCATCAAAACATAAATATTACTCACAGCTTGTTTCAATTGACACTGATCTCTTCCGAGAAAGCTAAAAATACCTACGCAGCATGGTTTCGTTCGCATTTCAGAATGAAGAACAACGCAAATAAAAATCTAATTATTCTAGTTTTTGGTTTGACCGTTTCAATCAGCTCCTCCTAGTTTTCTACACACTAATAAATGAGTTAATAATTTACGCGGTTATTTACACAATAGGAGGGAGAATAATTAAGTCCGGTTGTTCACTATTCACAAGAGAGCCAAATCGAGGCAGATGTTAAGTTAATGACCGAAATACCTGAAGTTGAAGGGTTTGCATGCGAATACAAACCCACGTCATGGTTGAATACATTTATGCGCTTGGCAGGTCTTTGGAGAATCGCGAGATAATCATATTAATGCCGAATACTGCGATTAGGATTAAGTACGGAGTAGCTGCAACTGCATTACTTGAGGATGAATAGCTCGATCGGTAACTGCATTTGAGCGTGTTATTGCTGCTGAAGGGCTGAAAGTCGGGAAGTTTCTCCACCCTCTCTCTCTGAAATTTAAACAATAATGCAAGAATTACAAATTTGCATCTCGAATGAGTCTTGTTCACTTACAATATCCTTGGTGTCATTTCTTCTCTTGCAGAAGGTCAAGTGTAGTCCTTTGTAGAAATACTCCTCGATTTTTTGCGTGAGTTCCTCAGCGTGGTAGGGAATGTCTTCCAAGTGGGCCATGAAAGTTTTATTTTGAAACTCTTGGGGTTCCTTGATAATCAATTGGTCTAACAGGTTGAGCCCGCTATTATCGTGTTCACCTTCTCCTTCAATCGTAAAATCCTTAGCGTTCTTTAGTGCTTCGATGGCGCGCGCGTTTGCCTCCGGTGAATTCTCATCGCCAGGTTTGTACTTAAAGAGGGGCGCTTTAGTCGTTGGAGGCGTGATAACCTCGTTAGTTCCGTCTAGGAAGATCTTCTCAATGTCGTTCATCTTTTTGTCGTAGAACTCTTTAACGCCCAAGGTCTCAAAAAAGTATTTGATTGGCGGCATTGAGAAGCATCCAGATAGTTGGGTTTTGGGGTAGTGCAGCACAAAGGCGAGGCACATCTCTTCATTTGTGGAGTATCCCCCCAAAGTGGGCTTCTTTCGACCTTTCGTTGAGTAGGTGCATTCGGTGATCAGCGCGTCTGTGGGCAGTATGGTGATTTCCTGAGGGAGCCGTCGGCTCTGCTGGTAGTTGAAGTCGTAGTGGTTATCCTCAGCAAGGGGCAGCAGTTCTTTGTCCGAGCGAATATGACGTAGCTTCATTTTGCGGCCGGCAAGATGCGAGTGCAAGAGAACGGACACCACGTTGATGCCGCTGGATGGCAGCATTTTGGTGCAGTGAAAGCTGCAGTAACCGGCAGATTTGTAAGCTGGCTGCAGGGGCGGCACCACGTGAAGCGCGCTGAGCGCCACTCCCGTCACCAGAATACCGGCGTCATGCTGCCGCAATTTGTGGGTATATTGTACGCGAATGCCAGTTGTGTCGATGGCGCGCTTCATCGTCGGATTGTCGAAGTGCACCTCAAGCATGAAGTAGCTGTGGACGCGCTCGCCGAGTGGCAGGCCAACGTGTGGCGGATAGGTTTCGCCTGCGGCAAGGACGCGCAACAGATAAGATTACAGCATGTTGGATGTTGGGAATTGCGGGTGTGTTACCTTTGGAGCCGACCGCCCAGGCGATGACCGTGGTCTGGCAGTTTTCCCACTCGCGTGGCATTTCTTTGGAGTAACACGGCGCGCCCTCCAACTGACTGTAGCGCTCCCATGTGGCCTCCTTCTTGGGATCGATGATGCATTCGTGAAAGAGCATGTGGTGCACGTAATTACTGTGATTCAGGCCAATCACCGGCTGGTAGCCGACAATATGGTGCTTCGACTGCAGCGAGGGGGCCTTGAAGATCTTGCACCAATACATCGTTTTCATATCCTGCTTCACCTCCACCTGCAATTAAATTCGACACAATCAAACATTTGCATTCTTTTTTACCCTTAAAAAATAACTATTGCCTTAAAGATTGATGGGATGCTTACATTGTTCGTGACCTCCCAATCGCGCACGTGGTTGGGAGCATTGTACTTGGGCAGCGGGGGCGGCGCGAGAAGATGCAGGCTCTGAACGCCGCGCTTCTCGCCGTGATAGATGAGCTCGGTGGGCCATCGCGGGTCGTGATCGTGCAGCGCCCATATTACGCGCACCGTATCGCCCTGGAAAATCAGCACAATCAAGCAATGTGCGAAATAATCGCTTCAATATCGGCTGCCTCTTACATTGAGCACATAATCGTGCGGATCGCACGTGTCTAAAGCACGTCGGAATTCCAATATCGTATGCGTGTCGTTTTGAATGCCACGCAGCAGCCGATAGTTGTTGATGTCATCTTTAACTGGAGCACTTCCTTGGCTTTTGCTCACGCCATGGTAGTCCTGGAAAAATATTCATGCATTCAGTGGGATATACGCCCAGAAACGACATCTTTAATGAGAACATGTTAATTAATTATTATTGCCGGCAAGCGCGGCGGCGTGGACATTCCTGCCCGCGTGCCCGCGGGGAAGGTCTATGACACAAAACTATCCGGTGTGAAGCGTGAATCGTGAATGACGTAAGTGGGCTCAAAATAAAATTCGCTGCGGCAGACATTTCTCATTCGCCGCAGGTAACAATGAAACAGCAACAATGCAAGGCACTCAAAGTCTCTTGATTTCCTGTTTACTACGAAGCGCATCTGCCGCGCACCGAGCGCGTCCTAACAACTTCTTCGCTCTCGCAGTTGTCACTTTGAGTCTTTAAGATCGAGCTTTTCGTGACAGCTCAAGCAAAGAAGCTACATTAAAAGTGGTGCGAAAAGGGAGCAGAGTAATATTCATAAATAATTAAATAGTCTGTTCGTTGCTACGTAAAACGGACTCAAATGCTCGGAATTCTTCCAGTTGCTCCGGCATACCGGCATTTGTTAATTAATTTGTATTTCAATTCGCACTATAAAAACCCAACAACATCGCGCCTCGCGTTTGTCTTCCCGTGCCCGAGTAACAATGACTCTGCTCTTCATTCTATATTCCACGCACAGTCTTGAGCCCATTGTTTAACATTTAATCGACGTTGAAAATCAGTATTTATTATTCTCGAAGAATGCCGTCGGCTTGCGCGCTATTCCAACCCAAGTGAAGACCCTGAAGACCATAGTCTGAATGCAAAGTATTTTTAATGGACGCGCATATCCATTCACTCATCCATCTACAAATCTGCATCTTCTTACTCTTACCTCAACTGCGTCAACATTTACGCCAGCGACTTTTTGCAACATTGGAAAATGTTGATGCTATAACGCATGTCGTGTTAAAAGGCTTGTGACTAATGCTGCAATGGAAATATTGCAGTCATTCGAATTAAACACCCCTTTCCTTTAATGAATACAAATGCTACCGCTCCCAAGCTCCAGCTGTGGTGTTAAATTTCATTATAATTACTGACATTATTTATTACGCACGAGCAGGTTGCTCCATGATCATGGCCACAAACACATGCCACTTCGTACTTACTGCAATCGCAATGTCACTTGTGGATTGCGTTTCTACAAGTTTAGCAAAGTCTACGATAAATCAAAGTGGCCGACATTATACGTTTAGAATTCTAGGTAAAATGCAGCTTGAGGGGGTAAACTAAAAAAATGTGCACAAGTAGTGAATGGGGCTTAATTGCAGCGAAGGGCGAAGGGAAAGTAGCATGATGTTGCATTAAGGTCCTTTCAAAAATACGAGATCGGCGGCTCGAGCAGGTGTGGAGCAGATGAGTGTGCGGAGACTTAAAAACAAATTCACCAACTGTATAACGATTCAAAATTACTTGTTTTTTTTTCATTTGCTGCCTATTACACCGTCAATGCCTGAAAACGTGCCTGGATGTATCAAAACTCGCGCGCAATTGTCACACAAATCCCTTCGCAAAGAAGTCGGAAAGAATTTCATTCATTTTGAATATCAATGCGGCTGTGCCTTTTTTATATGCCACGCAACGTACTCGGCACTTCGAACGTTCGGTGAATAGTTTTACATCATGATCCAATCACAAATTCACATCCATATAGCGGAGCGAAGGTGAAGATCTTCATTTCACACTCGTGCGAGATGTAGAGGAATTCGTATAGTCTCGCTAATTAGTAGCAGTTCTTCGTTAGCCAAAGGTGTGATTAATTTGGCCTTGTAATCGAACTGAATTAAATAATCGCAGCCGCAGCCAAAATTGTATAGCTGCGTAAAAAGTTAATTGAGCGTCTTTCGTAACCGGTTATACCTTCATCCACCGGATGTCGGACAACATCCTCTGCTCTCAAATTCGAATAACTATTAGACGTTGATCACATTAAGGTGATTGGATGCAAAGGAAACGAATGTCTAACAAAAAAATGTCTGGAGGCTGAATTGAAGTGCGGCTTGGCATTTTCTATTGAGTAAGCGTTCGAAGGGGACGAAGGGTCAAAAAACTTGAAGCTTCCGTCGGAAACGAAACCGGAAAGTATCTTCCGCAGCAACGCTTTTTTAAAATGCGCGCACGTTTAGTTGAGTGTCTTCTAACGACTCCTCTGAGGTGGAACAGGTGTTTGGTTAAAAAACAGTCTAGGACTTCTTGGACATTTCTTAATGTCCAATGTGATATGTGAATGTTGTTTTTGTTTTCATGCATTATGTTTTTTTGCTGCGAATGATTTTGAATTTATTATATTTCATGCATTGATGTTTTCGTTCTCGACTTGTCCTTCAAATTGAATTGGTAGACGTAAATGTGCGACCCGAATGTTGTCATGCCAAACATTTCTTCCGCTATATTCAAGTGGTTTCATATTTTTTCCAATTCACGAAAAAAAATTGTTTGCTGTTCATGGATTGAAAGCATCGGAGAAATATGAAAAATAAGCTTGATTAGGCTGTCTTGTAAGCCCCTTTCCATAAAGGAAATACAAATCAATGAACTTGAGGGGCAGCGGAAAAAAAAATCATAAAAGTTTTCTAATAAAAAAAAAATATGTCGCTCACATCCTGCCAGCCCTTCGAGTATTTACGCCATGCGGTGCTGAGCTCCGGTAGCTGATGGACGTTGTATTACTGGTTTTAATCGAGTACGCATTCAAGTTCCCGGCACCGACACCAACACTAGCGCGGAATGCTTCTAATGACAAAGGCACTTGAACGACAATAAAAGAACAGTGAGGCACCGTGTACCCGGTGTCCCTCTCTGTTATTGTCATAAGTCCTACAGGGCTTACGGGGGGGAAATCGCGATGTCAACGACGAAACGAGTGAATTATTTAATGCACAACTGGTTTTGCGAGGGTCGCAGTCTCGCAGTGACTGTCTGGGGGATTTTCTCCCGCGTGCACAACGCATTCGCGATTCGCATTCCCGCATTCGCATTCACGACCTGGGACTTACCGTCAGATGAGTGCGGCCGGTGTTATCATCAACATAACCAATGATCATATCTGCGTGCTCCATGTCGCCGTTGGCGCTGAATCCCAATCCAATATATCCGCGGGTGCGCGCCTCCACCAGAAATGTAATCTCCCCATGCCGCGGCTTCCAGCGCAGCGTCACGGCGCCGGAAAAATCCAACACGGCGCTGTGCGTCCACTCGATGTCCTCATCGGCACGCTCGTGCAGGACGTTCGCGTGCGCGCTGCGCTTGGCACGCGCGATCCCCTCGCTCACCTGGTTGGCCTCCCCGACGTGCCGGACGTATTCGTCCAGCAAATCGCACTTCGCGATCGCGATAACTGCGAACTGCACCAGGCAAAGCAGCCAGTCGTGAAGCATTTTTGACTTGATTTCAATTAGCTACTATACAGCGTCTAGATCGCTTTGGGGTCGGATGTCGAGCTGACACTAGTTCATTTTAAGTTCGCGAGGCTTTTGTGTTTGCTTGCTGGGCCGGATGAGAGTAATTGCGGTGCGCGCGCGAGCGTCTGTAACCGACTACCAAACTAGACTGAACTGAACTACTGGTGCTGGTTTTGCTGGGGTACCACATCCACAGGAGACGTGCTCGCTGGTAGTACTCACCGTCTGTAGTAGGTAGGCTTGATAGCTTGATACGGCTTGGGTAGCTCGTTCTCACTCTTTCTACCATCGTGAAAGTAAAGTACCCATCGTACCCATGGAGTATCCTGCCCGACTGGTGGGTTTTGATTGGTCCGATGGTTACGTGCGACCGGTGTTCGACGGTTCAGCCTCGTGTGAATGTGGTTGTTAAATTGAAATGGTACTCTGTGGGCATGGATGGCAGTTACCTCAGCGTGTGGAAACAGCACCAACGCATCAACGAAGACGAGTGCATCGCTGCATCACATATGAGAGTGTCCACAAGTTTTACAGATTGCAAACGTAGCAGGGAGCCTAGAAATTCGTCAAAAACGATGTACTTTGCAGCCTTGCAACCATCCAAAGATCTAGATCATTTCTGGCATCAACGAGTTAATTTTAGCAATTGATGAATCAATAGGAAATTAAATAAAACTATTTAACAGTTTATGGCCCACGTTGTACACGAATTCATTCATGGAAATCCTGGTCTCTGTTTTACTCTCCTCCCACCAGAGACGGATTTCATCTTTTAAAACTGGTATTTACTCCAACTATCTTATTTGCTTTGCAACGCAATGCAAAGAGTACGTCCCTGCCTCCTAACTCATAGTTATCTCCTTGCGTGTCCTTGGAGATGCGTTTAAACACACCTTGTGCATAAGTTTTATGCCTGGACCTGCTTGAATGAACTGCCTGCCTATTCGTAAACGGATTTAAAATTAAAATGAAAACTGCTTGAACTTCCTGTGGAATCGAAGACGTAACATCCGTTTTATCACAACGTCTTCCACTCGTCGTCGCGTGCCCTCCGCCATCTCCAACATTGTCGACCTTCACGCTACCAGCATGTTATTTTTAGCATTTTTAGCCAACAACGTCTAACGTCACCCCAAACTTGGTCATAGTGGAGTTGTGCCTTCCAAACGATTCTCGGAAATCACCACATGCATATGCCTATGCTCCAGAGCAGAGGGCGGACTGAGACAGGTAAGCGGGGCTGAATTTGCCGGAAGAACCACTCCAGGGCCTGTGCCGCATATTGTGCTAGCTCTCGAGGTGCATACCGAAGACCCAGCACCGAACCACAACCGAATACAGAACACACGTAAAGTAATAAGTATACACCACGTGTTCGTCGTGCACAGATGTCGATTTGTGTCTATCGCACATCTGCCGTTTGCGCAGCCGGTCTTTTCATTATTTAACTCCACATTGCATGGGGAACGCCGCGCCGCGCCGTGCTCCTATGGCTTGTGGCATTTGGTGTTGGAGCATGTTGGATTTATCGGTGCCGAAATCACTCTTTGATTTCTTACAACGTTTTGTTACGCCGAGCATGTCAATGGTTGAAGGTTGGAGCTGTAATGAGAACGACAAACATTCCTTGTAAATTCTTCAAGGAAATAAGCTTCAAGGAAAATTACTCTCGTAAATTTTTAAAAAGTTGATTGGTGCAGACTGATTGTCGATTTGAAAATTTATATTAGAGATGTTTGAGGGCAAAGTCATATTCAATTTCGTTAAAATATTAATCAATGTACCCTTCTGTGCCTTCTTTAATCTAATGTAAACAGGATGTTTTTCGATTAAGCGATGTTTCGTGTATCGTGTGGAATACGACTTCGCCCTTTCAATGTCTCTAATACTTTTTTGAAATCAACATTCCAATATTATTTTTAATCATCCCACGAGGAATAAAAAGCGTGTTCGCTCACAGTGAGTGGAGTATAGCAGTAGAGGTATACATTGGGGCAGAGCTTTGCTAAATATTTTACCTGCCAATTTCTGGAAGGTCAGGCTAAATCTCTTCAAAGTCGTTCTATCAATGCCAAATCCACGCAATTTTAAATCCAACAATAGTAACAATACCTATACGTATTGTGCTTTTCAACGCCTTGGAATTTCAGGAATGTCTTGCACCAGTGCCTTTGAATCTTATTTCCAACATTTGCAGAGATAATTGATCTGATTTGTTTAGCCAATTTCCAGTCACGGGCTTTGGTTTGAACAAAATCTTCGTTATCAGTGCCTACTCAACAGTTCTCCAGCTTCCAGCAGACGTCTTTGCTAGAAAAAATAAATAAGTTTTTTTTCTACCCTCCTCTACGGTGTGATCTAAAAGCCCGCGTCGATGGTGCTTGACCAGTCATGCTGCAAGCACTCAACTTTAAGCAGTTTTCCACTAAATGTGCTGTTTTAATCAATTTATTGTGTGCGCGTTTTTTTATTTAGTCATTTTATTTCCTTCTTTTGCGGGTATTGTATTATTTTGCTGGGGCGCTGAACAAGTTAAGTCGATCTTTTATTTACTTTTGCAAACCAGCGGCACGTAGTGCCCATGCTTTCACCGTTATTACTTTGCTGCTGGTAAATATTCCAGAGGCAGAAAGAATATGAGCAAGCACCAGCTGCGGCAGCAGTCATTCCTGGATTCTGGAGAGTCAAGTCGTCAAGTGTATGACTAGTTAATTATGCACGCGCGTTCAGTTTAGTCGTTTAGTCCAATCAAAATGTGAAAATGCACAAACCAGCGAAACTGCGTATACCTGAGATATGAACATAATGCGAGTTGGAAGAAGTTGCCGGCAACTTGAAAGTGAATTCTTAATGTGGCAATTAATGCTGCGGTGGTGACAGAACTCGGCATCTTCTTAATTAACTTCAATTATGTCACACATCATGCATTCATTGCTGCCAGGCACCGTCACGTAAACGAAAATTCGGGTAAATCTAGTTTAAACATTCTTTAGGCGCTGCCTAATGAAGATGATTAAACAACTGATATTTGATGGCGGTAGAAATGTTGTATTATTGTTATCGGATGCATGTGTGAGTGTGGCTTAGCCGAGTCGAAAGGTCGTTCGTCCCTTTTAGGGACATGATTGTCGCCGAACACGTCAGGAGCAATTAATTGAGAATGTGATTAGGTTTGAACAATAGCCGGTGAGCCAGTGCTGTATTTATAACGCGTCGCTGTGGATAATCCTTATCGGAGAAGAAGCTCTTTTTTTGACAAAGCAATCAGCAAAACGCTTCTAGCAGCGTGAAGCGTCTATTTGGCGCCAAAAAGATACATCTGGATAATGTTCCACAATGGCAAATCCGGTCGTATGTCGGCAAATGTATTACGCTCCGCACACCCTGTACACTCTACATCCTTCATTACGATGTAATAGGTTGAGGTGTAAGAGTAGCTTTGAATCCGAGCACTCACATACACATGTATCAAATACATGCTTACCCTACATGCGTTTATATACATGGCAGATTAAAGAACGTTTTCCGTTGCAGAACATCCCGTTGTTGACAGTGAAAACCGCCGCAGAATGTTCAATAAAACTAGGATTATAGCAAATGTATAGAAAGCAGGAATATCGTGTAGACTGAAGACTGCAGATTGTACACAGATTGTTGAACACAATTATCAAAAACATACAGATATATCACTGTCACACCATATAGACAGACCTCCGGTTATAATTCCGTATAATGGCGAATATTTGTCTTGCGGCTTTGTAGTTTTCACCACCGCCCCCATGAGGTTTAGTTTTGAATGTACGACTGTATCAATTGAGGTGCGTTCAAATTTCCCGCCATAAAATACATTCACTATCCTACGGTAAATACGTAATTCACAATCAATATGAATTGTGTACACTTTGAGTTTATCGCAACTACTTTACTTTAAGATACTTTAATCTATACCTATACTTTACTTTAGTTACTTTCTGTTCGTGACAATCGTGCCTATTTTATTTGGTAGCTGAGTACTATTTCTGGCACATTGTGTGCGCTGCGTGTGTTCATCCGTGCAATTTGTTAATGTATCAATAATTTACGACCGCATATCGAGACGACCGAGAATCCAGCCCAGTGACATGATATAATGCGCATTAAATTCCGCTTAGTTAAGTGACGTTTTGTCATTAATGTGTGTTATGCTGCGTCGTACACGCAAACCTAATTTGCAATTTGCACTCAGTTGGTTTGAAACGTAATCTCAAATTATGTGAGAACATGTGAATTACATAAATATATTTAGAGCGGGAATTTTCGCGCGCTGTTTGGAAAAACATTTGCATTAGCAACATTAGCAAAATTATGCGCGTATTGCGCGTATTCTACGCTGCCTGTATTTTGATCCACAGTTGAGTATTGTGTTTGAATGCGTATGGTGGTGATGGCAGCACCTTACGGACTTGCTGTTGCATTCATTCTCTTTGCTCAGGTAGTATACTTACCATCAGCAGCCATCAGTTAGTTACCTGGCACGGGCGCTGCGATCATCAAAGATCCCTAAATGGAAAGAACTACTTTTCAAAATACAACGCGCGCGTTCATTTTAAAATATTTATTAGGGTCTTAATACATAGCCAATATTTATACATCATATACATTTTATCACAAACTTAATAATGATCGATTCGGTATTGAAAACAAGCGTGGTCCAAGGGTTTTATTATTTGAAGTATGAGGAAAATAAATAATTTCTGCTTTTGAGCAAATAACTGTACATGTATAGGTGAAAGCGCTTAGTAAAATTCAATAAATATGCGCCTAGAAAATATGCATGACATCTTGACATCTGTAGTAACTAGCTTTAATATTAACAATTTGTTTTCCTTAAATTTAACACAGAAACTTAGGAATATTTATGCAGTACGTAATACACTAATTTAATTTGGTACTCTACGAAATTGTCTACTTCGAGCTAAACTCACTTTAAAAAGAACTATGGATGTGAAAGCTAAAGTAAATTCATGTTTAGAATAGTATCACATCAAATATTACGCACGTTGCAAAATAAATGTGGAACTATTTTAGTTAGACATCTGAATTTTATGTATCAAACATATACTACATGCACGGCTTTTCCTAATATACTAACATGTAACATGTAACATGACATTTGCATAACGATCATATATCTTATTTGGTACAGTACGAGGTACGAGTACGATTACTTAAAAGTATGTCTTACATTCTCCCATTGTTGCAAATTTTAGTAAGAATCTGATCAAAATCAGATTGAAAGAATATGCGATTTTGATATCGCGCACATCGTTAATTCATTAAGAATTGCCGGTAAGTATTTCTTTTATGCTTATAGAATTTACATTTGAATGGGTTTTATCTCCTAAGTATAATTTAACTTTTAAATTTTACCTCAGCAAAAATTACTTTTGTTCATAAGTACATGTAATGGGATTATTTGATAGTTGGAGGGCGAATTTGGAAAATGCTTACATCTTACTGCATGCGATCTCTTTGCCGTTGCCGGTGGCAACCCCGGCGCCATTGCCGGTACCCAGGAGCATGATGGAAGTCTCGCGGCTGTAGTCGCGATGGGCGCCGTCGGGGTGGCGGCGGTGTGACCCGGCGCCGCCGCCGCCTTGAGTGCCGCGCGCGTTCATGCGATTGCAGACGGACTGATTGCGCCGCGTCGAAACAGTGGACATGGTGGTGGCGTGCACGTGGTAGCAGCGCTTCCTCTCGCTCTTCGCATAGAAGAGCAGATATCTGCGATGAAAGAGAAGCGAACAGAAAGAAAAACGGTGAGTTATTAGGCTGGATCACTGGCGCAGCGAGGAGCGGACAGCAGGGAGAGCGATAATCTTGTCATGCATTAGATGTTGGCTTTAAGTGAGAGTTATTATAGTCCTATGATAATCTCTTTGGCGGGAATTTAGCCGTTGATAGTCTCTGTAGCGACGGAGGCAGTGAGTAATGGAACCATTCTCGCTAGAAAACTTGGTGCTAATGTAGGTGGGATTAAATATGAAAAATGCGCTATCAGATGAAATGTGGAGATTGCAATGGAGGTGGAGTTTAATAAGAAAATTACCGGTTGAAATGCTTGCGGAAGGTGCCACTGACGCAGTACAGCGCTATTGGATTAACGCACGAGTTGATGTAGCAGAGACAAAAGGCGATAATGCGCGTGCAGTGCCAATAAACGTTGTAGGAGTCCTGGAAGTGCGGGTAGAAGTAGAATGCCAGCATGAAGATGTAGTAGGGCAGGAAGCAGACCGCAAAGATGACGACGAAGATCAGCACCGTGAACGCTACCTTCCTGCGCGCGCGAATCTATATAAACAGGATTATGGCGTTAATTTCACCTTCAAATAGTTGCCACAGCTGAGGACAGTATCGAAAGAGTCCTTCGACAGCTCGCTGAATGCTCTACCTGCCGGTGGGTGCCCTGAGTCTCGCCCGGCACATTTCTGGAGCTAATCAGCAGATGCTTCGCCATCAACCAGTAGAAGACGGTGATCACGCACAGCGGTATCACGTACAGGATTAAGAAGCGCGTCATCACATTGACCTTCGGATAGCTGCGATTCAGCCATTCGCGCGGAAACGGATAGCAAATGGTAAAGTTCATCGAGTCGTTCGGATTAGTCATGACGAGGAGGTGCGACCCGATGGCGGCCGGCACGGCGCAGATGCCCGCAAAGATCCAGATCAAAATGGCGATCAGTATGGTCACGCGCGTCGCCGTCTTGTTGCCACCTGGAGAGTAAATAAACAGATTACCTTCGAAGCTCTTCCACCCTGGAACAGAAACTCTTTCATTGGTATTTGCAAGCTGTGGTGGCTAAACAAGGAGGTGGTGTTTGGTGCGGTGGTGGAGGCGCCGACGCGAGCAGCCAGCTGGTCCCCTATAGCATACGAAACACAACACTGTGCACTGTGTGAGGGGGTGGGTGAACAAGTGTGGGGCATCACCTGAGGCATGCATCTTCTTCAACGGGTTCACGATCGCGAAGAAGCGATTCGCGGAGAGCGCCGTCAGTGTGAACACCGACACGCCGACGGAGATGTCCTTCGCCGTCTCGGAGATCTTGCAGATCAATTCGCCCCATGGCCACGACTCCAACGTGTACACGATGGACGTGAAGGGGACGTTGGTCAGAATGACCAGGAGGTCAGCAAGCGCTAGCGAGAGGATGTAGCTGTAAAAAACCATGGACATTCAGAGTTGTGCACTGTTCAGCTTCTTCTAAACAGCTTACGTATTCGGAACATTCCGCATGGTGCGATGCCGCATGAAAATCAACACCAGCGTGCCGTTGCCCAGGACGCCGATGACAAAGATGAAGAAGAACAGCACCGGGACAATATAGGTCTCTGGACGTTCCAAGTACGGAATGTAAGAGTCCTCTCCATTGTTGTTCGCAATGTCTTCATAATCGGCCAATAGGGACCCGTCCGTAGCGTTCATGTTTAAATGTCAAAAGTGTCTATTTATTCAAATTCAAATACACTCTTTAGCTCGTGCCTAATCTCGTGGATGCATCGTCATCGTCGACTTTACTCCAATCTGAAATCAATTTTTTCATGTTTTATGCTGCAGCACAAGCAATGATATTCAACAAAATATATTTCTTTTGCGAAGTCTTCGTACGATTGCTATGTTTTTATGTTTTATTTTCAGACTAGTTTATAAAATTATAAATTTTAACTAAACACAAGACAAAGCCTCAACTATATTATTCAACTGACGAAATAAACCTTGACTGATGAAAGTGTATACATTCCACATTGACGTTTTTCACTGAAGATGGATGTTGAACATCCGAAACTAGTCTGAAAATAAAACATAAAAACATAGCAATCGTATGAAGACTTCTCAAACCTTATATTGCTATCGAGACAAAACCCTCAAAAATATATTTCGTTAATAATAAATAATAAATCTTTAAAAAAATCATCCTTATTGTCTTCGAGCAGGTTTTGTTTTTACCCTCGACCCTCCACTAACACCGCGAGTAAATTTATTTTGGATTTTGTTATATTAACGAATCGAATTTAGAAGTTGTATTGGAAGCGACGCTTTCACAGTTTCCACTGAGTCTGTGCGTGTCTTTACGATAGTAGACACTGAACCACTGAAAGTACAACGAAAACATCATTAATCTAAATTCTTGATACGCCTGACTCCACAAACCTCAATTAGTGGAGTGTGAAGGACTGTAGGTCCTTGCCAACAGCCCAAAGGTGAAACTTTGGCCCGCCTGCCGACAACGATGTGTGTTCATGCGCGAAATGTTGGCAAAGTTCAAATGCTGTCGATAATTGACTTATCAAAACAAATGATTCCACCGCACGCCGAACGTTGCGAGGGAAAGGAAATTGAAGAATCTACTTGACGGCTTTCAATTTCAACTGTTTCTCCTCGCACGAAGGTGTAAGGTCTGACTTTTTCCCGATTTGCATTTAGATGTGCACAAAGGTTGAAAGAGTGCAGCAGCCAGGAGCTATCAGATGCAGCAGAATCAATCCTTGGTGTGTCCCCCCATTTATCTTCGTCTCAACACCGGCTACTTTTTATTTTCCGCCACGCCGCACCGTCGCGTCCTACACCCAGCGAGCATTTTCCTCAGTTTTCTCTCACCGTGCGCGTATCTGCTCGAGCGGCACGAGTTTGTTTTGTGCGCATTAGCAATGAAAATGAGTGGAATAAATTTGTCGCATAATTTATCTTTACCTGTTCACGCACCCCGCTCGAGACGGGCGTGCAGTGGCGCGTCGCAGACGCTCCAAGAAAGGGTGAACAACCCATCACACCACTATCGCAAATACGCGTCATTTTCACGGTCGAACGCTTCAATTAATCATCCGCGCCGCTGTTTACATTCTGCGCCCACTCGGCAACGTTCTTTAGTCGCATTTATTGCTGCATGGAGTATGGAGGAATGAAATATGCAATGTCAAATCAATTTCGGGGTATAGCCGTTCGCCACCGCCGCCGCTGAAAATCGACTAAAAGCGCGCGTGTACCCGTTAAACCGCTGCGCCGTTTATAAACTTCGCGCGCATAAATTATCGTTTATCGATTAGTTCGGCGCTGCTTAAATTTCGAAAACGAAACAAAATCTAAAACCAATTTTTAGAAATGAATACTAATATTTAGCACGTCGAGATTACGCCTGCATCTATGAACCAATACGCCCTTTGCAGGCAGCAAAGTGTGTTTCGTAGCACTCCGAAACATTAGTAAAACAATTAAGCAGAAGTCAGCGCAGCCACGTAGTTTTTCGTCGAAGCTCTATATTGAAATCACAAAGTTGGACGACGGAAAGTTTGCGCAACCATTTCGCATGTCTTAAGTCGGCTAAAAGGGATTCTATATCATTTGGATACACAACACACAACCCCAAATCCAAAGTGTGTGTGCGGGTAACGCACTTAATCAAGTTTGTCGCCACATTGCCCCTGAAACTTTGCATCCTTTAAGGTGCTTAGTGTGTTGCGTAGATTTATCATCAAGGGGCATCAAGTATGCAAATGTTTCGGGCGCTAAACAGCCGCACTCCGCTCACAATAAATTGGTTAAAAATATTTGATTAGCTCAAGGACATGGCGCATAATTATTTAACATTAATTTGCATGTACATTCGCTGGGTTTTATTAGTTGTCCATTACTTAACGCGATGATTTATGACACCAGCTCCAGAATCGACAATGTGCTCCAATTCAACATGAGAACAAATTAAAACTTAATAGTTCGACATACATGTAGCGAGTCGAGAGTGTGAATAATGAAAGTTGAAAAAAATACAAATCAACCATACTATGATGGCCACATGCAAATAACACGCTGCTACTCTAATTAATGCGCGAGTACCTGCTTCTACGTTTGCGTAGCGGGATGCCATGCTTGATCAAATGTTTACTTAAATTTTTACAATGCAAAGCCTCTCGATATTAATGTGAATTATAAGTGTAATCTCGATTACTCTGGCATTATATATAACTTCTTTGCATTTGTTCTTCTTTCCTACTTAGAATTGATTTCTGTTGTATCTAAAAATGTTGCACATCTATTAATAATACTCCGGGCATTTATCATCTCATAGTAACTATTATTTTTTTTAGAAAGAGCTATAACTGTGTGCTTGGACAGAAAGCGTTCCCTAATGCGTCGTGTTTAACAAATACCAACAAGACATTGGTAGCGATTACAATTACAATTAGTATCTTTGTAATCGAACACGATTGTATATTACAGGTGGCACGCATTTAACGCGCAGAGCAAACAAGCAGCGAAAACAAAAGGACAATTAATTTATGATATGTGGCACCGAAAAGGAAGACTATTTTTACTAATTTGCTACAATTAGCACAGTCTAACTAACATCTAACTTTGCACTACTAACAACTACGCTGTGACCTGTGAATCATCGCTTGCAATTATCAGGATACTCGGAAGCCAACTTTTCCACTCCAATTTTTTTTATTTAGGGAAATAACGAATCGTTACAATCTTATGCTGGACAAGTGCGTTTAGGACAGACTAATCGAACTGATCGTGAATGTTCAACTTTAGCTAGAAATGTTTGATCATGAATTGAGTGTTTATACTGCGTTTAGCGTAAACCGGCCGGTTGTTACTATGCTTCTGTCATTGTTCTGTACAGTGACAGAAATTCAATCGGACAGGCTACACTAACCGGACTGTAGTTAAGTTGGACAAGTGAATTTAGGCTTGTGATTGGCTCACTGTCAATTTTTTTTTCGACATTCGGCCAATTACGAGATCTCTGGCAGACTGATCGAACTGATCGTGAATGTCCAATTTTAGCTAGAAATGTTTGATCATGAATTGAGTGTTTAGCTATGACATGTCAAGTTCATGTTTCTTAATGTTGTGAATGTGTTTTGGATTGTTCTTCAGTCTTACCCTACGTTTGTTCCACGCCACACCAAAACGCACCAGGTAAACATATTGACAAAGTGCACTCTTTGACATAGATGCTAATGACGATGAAAACCGATAAATTCGTAAACGCGAATTTTCATGCCCTCCGAGACACGCTGCCGTCATGCATTGTTCGTACTAGCGCACTCCGGCTAGCACGCGCGCGCCACGTAAACAAAAAAAGTAATTAACGCCGGCTTAATAATTAGTACACCACAAGCGAGCACTTAACTGGCACCGCACGACCCGCGCGCGTCAAGAAGTACACGCAAAACTTTCCGCTCCCGACCATCCGACCTGCGCGCACTCCCCGCTGAGTTCCGGGGTTCCGGCTATCTACAGGCGTAGCACATTTTCCGCGTTGACTTTGCCCGCGCCAAAAATCAGATATCAAGCGCTCCAGTTAATTCATTAGGAGGGAGGCCCAAACACACCAAGGCACACCATCCAATGCCGGCCAATGTTGTGCTGCCGCTAACTGCCGTTGAAATAGTGCAAACTTTAAACTTTCCAGTTTGATAATATGGATTAGTACGGGAGTGCGGGCGTGCGCGCTCGACGAGACGACTCGAAAGCTGTTTGAAGATGCGCCACCAAATATTTATACTTGCCGGTGTCGGCGCTCCGGTGGTGGGTGGGGTGGGATATCTGGGACCCAGAAGATGCTCGCATAATTGGAATTGATCCGCTATGCGAATAAAACACGCGCAATCTTTCATGACGACCTATCCTAGGATACTTATCACGAGTTGACAGCACAGAGATGATTAAATTTACACCATTCATTGCACCTGGCACTGGGACTGGCTGTTGCACCATTCTTCGCTTATCCGTTTGCGAATTTGCCGAGTCAGGTGCACGTTCCACTCACTTGTTGGTCGTAGGAAAATATCGGAATCGTTCGGTGGCAGGTCGCCAACATCGCCCAATAAAACCGGTTGGATGAAAAAATCGCGCATTAATGCGCCCAGGTAAGACACCCGCGAGCAGCGATAATGATGTCTTCACAACTTAATTTATTTAGTGTTTTTCCAGGCGCAACAAGCGCGCCACGCCGCAAAACAACATCGAGACCGATTGCGATTGCATCCGAAGAGCATCTGAAAAGCGGCTCTTTTCTAGCAACGCGCTTCATTAGGCATTCATTTATGCAGACACTTTATTAGCGGGAATACGGGGCTTGATGTGCTCGTATATTAATTCAAATATTAATTGCTCCTTTTTTCGGGCGGCGCGGCGTTCAATTAAGTCGCCGCACCGTGATTGCGATTGCGACGCGCGACGTGCCAAAACAAATCTCGTATAATTAAATTGTCAGCTCCGCCATTATTACTTTCGCATTATTTCGAGCTGCAGCGGTGGCGGCGCACCAACAAGTACGACCGCGACGCGTGAATTTATATATAATCGCCGGCGGAACACCCGGGACGCACGACGGTGACGGGCGTGGGCTCGTGGGGCGCGTGCCGCCGCCACCGCCGTCTCGCTCGAGAGTGCCTGACCGGCCGCCCCACGCGATATGTAAAATGCACGCGCGTGGAACGCGACAAGCGTTAATTACAAATGCAATTCGGGATGCAGAGTACGTCCGTGTATATCAAATTGCTTTTTTAAACTGACGCAAGTTCTCATAATGAATATTCATGCTTACCAACAGCGATACTTACGAACTGGCACAAATTAAGACCAAATATGTCCAAATGCAACCCCAGCAAGATCAGTAAGGTAACTCGTATTTCCATAATTTTGATGTAAATATAGTTACCTGCTGACTTTTTGCCCTGGTATGCCTGTTATAATGCTCCTTTTTAAGTTAATCTACGGACTCTGATAGCCCAGAAGATGCTCTTTAAGATGCACCCTGTCCCAACTTCCACAGAATCCAGGAAGTGTATTTAAATCAACTTTGAAATGATGTCGATGTTTTTCTATTTTGACGACATTCGGCGGAAAATACTCGATATTTCCCAAACGCCTGATCCTTTTTTATGTTTCTCTACGGATTGTGATAGCCCAGAAGATGCTCTTGAAGCTCTTGATGCTCTTGCACCTAGTCCCTACCCCCTCAGAGTCCCGGAAGTGCATTAAAATCTACTTTAAAAATTTGGCGAATTATTTAAATAATTTAACGACATTCGACGGGAAATCAATTATATTTTCCCAACGCATGCTCCTTTTGTCAGTACCCTAGTAGATTCCGATAGGCAAGAAGACGTTCTTTAAAACACATCCTATTCCAACACATCTAGGGCACTGACAAAAGGAGCATGCGTTGGGAAAATATAATTGATTTCCCGTCGAATGTCGTTAAATTATTTAAATAATTCGCCAAA